>JABMIG010000092.1:494989-524865 GCA_013187285.1 Cyclotella cryptica
TCCAACAAGAAAGCCCAGAATCATAACTGAGACCAACAAGGTAATTTCCCCAAGGAATCCATGTTCCACAGGATGGTATGGGATGGGTCAAACTGGTAGGCATGAAGGTGCATGTGCAGGTGAAATGGCTGCAGTGGTGTTGCTTCTGCTGGTACAGCTGGTGCAGGAGGGGATGTTGGGCAAACTTCAGGGCATTCAATTCTGTGGGAGATTGTAAGTTGTAAGTCTCCCTGTATTCCTGCCGGCCAGTCTAACTGTAAGTTTTTGCTCAACTAGAGGGTCTATGGTTGTTTCGTTGTCTTGCTAAGGATTATGAGTAGGATTATCATGGAGGAGGCCTCTAAGCACACAACACATTTTGTTATTGAAGATCCTGCAGTGGTGGATGACATGGATGATTCAAACCTTTTAACTCTACAACCAAGGGGCAAATAATTGTAGAGATGCAAATGATCCATAAAATATTCTGAATTAAGCATCTAGTTTACTCTAGTAAAATCTCAAGTAGCTAGTGCATTACCATCATTATATAGAATTTCCTTACCCTTTAAACCAATACATGTAAGTAATACAAAAATGTTAGGAACAATTTATATACCAAGCCATTATGTATACTGGCATGCCATTATACATACTGATGCATAATGCTCCCTGTTTTAGTGTACAAAACATGAGTTATGTATATTATGGGCATGCCAGTGTATTTACTCATACTGGTATGCCACTATGCCTGTTCAGTGACACCATAACAGGGCAAAATTATGAATAATCACATGCAAGTATGGTATATTATGTGCATGCCAGTCGACATAATGGCTTAGTATAAAATAGCACAAACAAAGTGTACACAATATTATATATTTTGGGACCTGTTTTGGCACCGTTCCAGTTCACTGGGCAAATTTGTCCCCATTTTGGCACAGTTGCCAAAATGGGGACCCAGTGCTGGCACTGGGCGCCCCGATTGAGAACTGGGTGCCTAACACTAACACTACCGTATATGCCGGATTATAAGTACCACCAGATTATAAGTCCCAATGGGCTAAACCCATTGACATTTGTGTTTTTCCGATGTTTACTCCACTCTAACTGAACGAAAACCCTCATGGGTAATTTTGCCTTGTCATCAGTAACACACCCATATGTAGCGCTCCCAGTGACTCCCGATGGTTGCCGAGAAACCTCCGATGCCATTGGAAGTCACTACACATCTCGCACACATGGTGGAGGGGTGGACAAGGTGGACCGTACGGACAAGCAAGGGCAGGACAGGTACAATATGGTACAATAAGCCTACCTCGAAGTAAATAGGGTAACTTTCAAGATACCAATAACTTTTCACCGTGTTAAAATCGCTAACTTCACACTTATACCTACTACTCTAAGTAATGATCGTGGGGGACGAATTCGCCCAGTGCTGCACTGGGCGACTTTGCAACGTCCCATTGCCGGAACTGGAACGGTGCCGAAACGGGTCCCAACATATACAATTATTACAGGCGTGGACTTCCGTTGGGAGTCCAACACTCGTGGACCGTCTGTCATCGGCCGCAGGATCCGTCGTGCGTTGTCAACAGACAAGAAGGTGATGTCTGGAAGCCATCTCACCATCACCATCGTTTTTTTACGTTCATGTCACTTCAATCTGCAGCAAGTCGAGCGAAGTACAACCGTAGTTTGTTCCAGTTGGACTGTTCCCCTGTTCCCTGAGAGAGCCACAAATTATATTCATCATTAGTTACTGTCCACGTTGTAAACATGAACCTTGATCGCGCCCTCGTAATATTCCTTGCCTCTGTTGGTACTGTTGCCGGCTTTGCCCCTGGCGTTTCAAGCCCTAGATTGTTGGCGGCATCTTCGGCTCAGCTCAAGACTCGTGTTGCAAGCACTCTGTTTAGCGACTCCGCCACCGATGCAGCGGAGAGTGATACTGTTGCGGTTGTGGAAGACAGTGCCGGTGAATCTGTCTCGGCAGAGGCTACAGAGGCTGAATATGACGTGTCAATCTACGTCGGAAATATTTCTTTTGGTGAGCATACGATAATTTGATTTTGGATGTCGTACGTTCCACGATGCAATTTTCCATATCTTATAATAATATTTGTTGTATTTTCAATATGAAAGAGGCCAGCGAGGACGACATCAGATCCGCCTTCGGCGCCCACGGAGAAGTCAAGAGGATCACTCTCCCTACCGACAAAATGACAGGCCGCCCTCGTGGATTTGCTTTCGTCCAGATGACCAATGCCGAAGAAACTGCAGCTGCCATTGCCGCCTTAAATGAATCCGACATGGGCGGAAGGACTATTTATGTTAGTGAAAGCTTGCCCAAGGAAAAGGTTGTTGACAACAAGAAGAAGTACAAAAGACGTGAGTCCACCTCTTCGTTTGTTTGAGCTGTTTATTATTGCTTACGTCTCTAATGGAACTCTTTTCATCATCATTTGAACGTGCCAGAGGAGAGCGGAACGAAGGTGTATGTAGGCAATCTTAATTTCGACACAACGGCTGAAACACTCCAGGAGGCCTTCAAAAAGTATGGTGAAGTTAAGGAGTGCTTCATGCCAGTAGACTATGATGGAAATCCTCGCGGTTTCGCATTCATAAGCATGGAAGAGGAAGATGCGGTCAAGGCCATCGATGCTTTGAACCAGACAGAGCTTGATGGACGTACTCTCACTGTCAATAAGTCGCTTCCCAGAGGAGAAAAGAAGAGCCCCCAGCGTAAGTATTGATCCGTGACGAATGATTTTAGTGAGTAGGAGTAAACAGCATCAATGATACATTATCTTCTCACTTCATGGCGTCTCCTTTCGCAACAACACCTGTTTGCTTTAGAAATCAAATTGTATGTCGGAAACTTGTCTTGGGGAACGGAAGAAGGTGCCCTACGAGAGCTGTTTGAAGAATATGGCAAAGTCATTGATTGTTACATCCCTGTTGACAGGGAAACAGGGCAGCACCGAGGTTTTGCTTTCGTGACAATGGATCCTGACGATGCCTTACGTGCTGCAGATGAGACCGATGGGTACGAATTGGATGGTAGAATCTTGCGTGTCAATGAAGCTCAACCGAAGGGAGGGTTCAACCGTTCATACAACGAAAATGAGGGATACGATGGAGGTGATGTTTACGACGAGAAACAGGATGAATCTTGGGGAAATGACGCTTATTAAATGTTGGAGTTATTTTTGTTCTGCTAAACGAATTTCGGGAATGAGCTGGATTGTACGCATTATTAAAGAGATATATAGCAAGAGTTGTTTTGAATGATAACGCTACTCTCCCTGTTAGTCTTTTTGTTCTGCTAAACGAATTTCGGGAATGAGATCGATTGTACGCATTATTAAAGAGATATATATAGCAAGAGTTGTTTTGAATGATAACGCTACATTCCCTGTTAGTCATTTCTCTAGCATCGAAAACTAACTTATCCAATGATCCGTGGTCAAGGGTCATTAGGCCTTGGATCCTTCCACCTCAAGTCGACTTTACTGTAATCGATGCCCATACCATCAGATCGAAGGTTTGGCATAAACATGTCGTGCATTTCATTCTTGACAAACTGACACAAATGGCGTTCAACAGTCTTTTCGACGACATGTATTCCGAAAGTATCGTAAAATTTCGATGTTGTCCTTGCCCCACCAAGACCATACTTGTCCTCTTCTGCGTGATTCCACTCTGACGGATCCACTTCTGGGTTCATGTGTACAATACCCAGCAAGCGGTTCATAGCTTTGATACCTGTTCCCTTATACTTCTCAGAATTTTCCCAGAAGTGTGGCACTTTGTTGCGTTCCGGTGCAAATTTGGCGTAACTGTGGAAACAAACACTGCGTTCCGGTGCGAAGAAGTCGTACCCAACAGTGAAGCCTCTTAGTGTTATCGACATTTCTTCGCCCTGAAATATCATTGGTTGGTACAAATCATATGGAACTGTAGCAACAAAGTGTCCTCTAGAGAATGAAAAACCAGCAGCCCAGTAAGGTTGCAGTTGGGGCATTCCCATAATCTCCGGTATGGCTTCTGGCTGCGAAAGATGTCGCAAGTGTTTTCCCTGCACTCCTCCTTCATATTCGGTGTTGCACATTATTGGGCGTGTATGACGAAGAGATTTTCCCGTCTTGGGATCGATAGAGCCCACAATATCCGTCAGGTAGGTAGACAGAACAGCCATTTCATCTTTGGTTGCTTCCATCTGTTGAATGATGTCCACATCCCATCCTTGAGTGAATGTCACATGAGCGTCAGATTGCATGCTATAATATTCACCCTATAAAGTCGATGTCCTATGTGTCTGGCAAAGACAGGACCGACTGCCAACTCGGCTTCCATTTGGAAAACATCCAGTTGATTTTTGAACAAGCAAATTGATTGAATTGGATCTTGCGAACATGGCAAATGAGGCACATCACAAGATCCATCTTCCCCAGGGACGATTTGATCCACGACGCCTGAAATTTTTTCATTTTTCGTTACCCAAACCGATCAGAAAGTCAATGTTCATGTCACCTTGTAAAAAGTAATACGGGACCAAATCAGACTCACCAACTCGTACTCTTTCCGGATGAGCAGCCCTCGAAAAAATACTATCAACAGTATCCCTACATTGAAAATCTCTATACGAAGCAATAGCCACAAAAATGGTTCGTTCATTCACTGGACATTCGTCTCCTCGCGTAAAACTTCCTTTCGAATCAGGCGTTGCACACGTTCCGATGGCCAAAGCACGTTCCCGTGTCATGAGCTTATTTTGATGAATCGCAACGGGATCATTGGCCCAAAATCCAGGAACGGACATTGTGACTGATCCGTCTTCGTATCCGGGATGTTTGATTTCTTCGAAATTTCCATCTTCGTCTCGAATTGAGACAGGCCATTTGCCAACGGGAATTCCGAAATGTTGTTGGGAGGCCGCGACTGATCCAGCACTCGCCGAATTCTTCGCCGATTCACCACGACCAAAGTTCCTCAATTTGGAAGAAACCTGCTCTTTGGTCTTCTTCACACGCTCTTGCGTCTTTTGTACCAACCCTCTCACTTTGGATAGGCCAACTTGTCTCTCCGCCTCAGGCATATTTCTAAAGAACACGACACACATTACCAAATAAACAACGAACACGGCCGACGCCACAGCGCACAGCGGAGTGCCTTTTTGTTTCGATTTGCGAGCACGGGCCTTCTTAACGCGCATTTGACGGCGGGCGAGCCGATCGTCTCGGGCGGAGGAGCCGTGGCCACTGGTGTCGCTTACGTAAATGCCATTGCCCAAGTCATTTATGCTGTGACTGGATCCGTTAGAGATATTTTTCTTTCGGGAGCGTGCTTGCTCTTCACGACGTGGCGCCATTATTTCGTGTATATTATAGTATTGGTATTTTTTATTTGGATGGCGAGTTTATAGGTTTAAGCGTCGAGACCCTGTTGGAGGAGAGTAGAGTTCGTTCTATCGATCGACGAGACAAGCGACTCTCTCTCTCTAGAGGAGGCGAGGGCAAAGGGCCAATCTGTGCCAAGTGCAATGACGAGTCGCCAATGTGCTTGTGCGTGAAGAAAGTTGACGTACAAAAATAATAATAATTACTAATGAAACGGCGATGCAAGATTTTCTGCAGCTATGAAAACACTTCGAAGTACCTGGTGGTACTTAAACAATAGGAAGTAGTATGACAATGTTACTTCATGCAGCAATGGCATGGCTTGGCCCCCTTGACACTGGCATGTGTTCAAGAGAGGAGACCAATTTCAAAATTATGGCTATGATTGCCTAAAACTACACAATCAACAACCAGCCAGTGTTGTATTGTACACATGTACCCTACTAGTACATGATGCATCACGGATGCAACACGGACACAATCAAACACCATGTGATCAAGATCATGATCCGAACACAATCAGGAACAGATCAAGATCACGGTCACAACTATGGCATGGTTGTGACCACACAAATGTCATGGATACCATTTTTCAGTCCCCTCAAACTTATTCATTGGTCCCCATGAACTAAGTTTGCAAAAAGGAAAAAGGTCCTACAACACAAACCTCAGACAACTTAAAAGTCATCATAAATGTCATAGAGAAAGTCACCAACTATTTGCTTCCTCTTCTGACCATAGAGGACCTTGGTGAGCAAATCTGCAACATTCTTGTCAGTTAAAATGTGATCTGTCAGAGACTCCCCCATCGCAACAGATTCATGAGTGGCATGGTAGCAAAGGGAGTGACTCTTTTTCTTCACAGTAGACTCAGGCCACTGAGTGTTATGGATGACCAACGTGTTATCCCCATAAATAGAGGAGGGACCTGAGATGGAAACTCCCATCATGCAAAGATTGTATTACAAACCACAAAGACACTCGGCCCCAAACACAGACATCTCAATAATGGCCTGCTTCTTGGACAATGCATCAATGAGTGCTGTGTTCATAAAGATCATAAACCCAGTCCTTGACAGCTTGTCTCCAGCATGGTCACTGTGTACAAACATTCGCAGATCCACATCTTTGCCTCTTGGCTCTGGTGCATTTGGAGGTATGGCTTCTGTCACATCACCATAGAACTGTTTCCAATTGCACTCCTTGAAATTACTCATGTCAATGGATGGGTAGGTAGGATCAAAAGCAAGCCTTGAGTTGTACTTCTGCTTCAGGTAGGCATAGATGTGAAAGATAGCTTCCAAGTGACCTTCCCTGGGCATTGCTAAGTGGGATACCAACATTGACACTTCTGTCATCATATCAATCCTACCAAGTTCAACTATCCATCTCAGAATACCTATCTGAGACTGATAGTATGATGTAAGTGAAGGTTCCAATTCTGGAGAGTCATATAGTTCTGGTGAATAACCAACGGCAAAAGGATTCTCAACCCTTGATGGCAACTTCCAGTGGGCTGACAAGTTCTCCTCCAGAAACTTCTCCACATTCTTCACTGACTGATGCATGTATCATGCATGACTCAGTGCCCATGCCTCAACACAATTAGGCAATGTCGTCATCTTCAGTTTTGCACCAAGATAGATGTCAGGATCACCAAGTGACCCAGGCTTCAACATGAAGTACTTGACCAATCAATGCATTGTGAGCAATACTCAAAATATCATCAACATAGCACAGGATATACAAATAATAAGCCACACTGTCATCTGGATGGACTTCACTGTTCATCCACAAATCAGGGTCAGCATGGCATGGTGTGTAGCCTAGATGTTTCATACAATGGGCAAGATGATGCCTGAATGAAGCTCCTGCACTCTTTAACCCATACAGTGCACAGACAATCATTGCTTCTTCCCTTGATCATATCCAAACTCTGGTCCAAGAATGGTCCAAAGCTTTTCTTCAGTTGGAGCTGTCACATGAGCATTCATGATGTCAGCTACTTTGACTTCCAAGTCATAAAGAGCTGCAAGTGTGAGGGCAATCCGGACAGTCTCACGCCCCACAACACTCGAGTAGGTGATGGTTGGTGGAACATCTGTCACATGGCCACCGGAAACCAGCCAAGCCTTCCTTCTGAAGTCTTCCATTTTAATGTCAAAAATCATGTTACATCTGATGAAATGGCTTTCGCCATCATCCAAGATTTTGAATGCAACTCTTACATTCTTCATTTCCTTAGCTATTGCATCTGCCCAAAGGGTATTCCCATTCCTTTTGTCTATAGCAAGGGCATCATCAACTGACTGTGGGACTTCTAGAACCCACTTCTGGGTCCTCTTGAGATATCGGACACTTTAACGCTTGACCTGTGCAAGGACCTGTGCAATGATGATATCTCTTTTCTTCAGCAAATAAAGAATCCACCAATAAAATGCTGGCGCGTGGTCAATTCCCTGGGTAGCAGCATATTCAACTATCTGACTGGGTGTGATTCCTCGAGATCAGAGAGCTTTCCCATGAAGTTGAGCCATTCTTCCACTTGCAACACAACTGCCAACCAGCAGTTGTCCAACACAGAGATGGTCTACCCTTGACAACTACCTTCTGATCAGCCATGGACAATGCAGTCCCATCTTTTCTGAAGTCAAGAAATGAGTCAAAGAGTACACACTCCTTGCCATCTTCATCACACTGGGCAAATATAGCCTCAACAATTGCATTGGCTGTCAGTTCTGTCACTTCACCATCTGCAAACTGAACCTCATATTGATGCGTGTCCAGGATTGGATTGTTGTTGGCTTGTCCAATGGGAGTTCCCTCAACATCATGTTTCCGACGACAACCTTCCCCCTTGCCATGTGGTCCCCTATTGATAGCATTACCTCAGTCTTAACATAGCTGTCTCCAACCTTTGGTGTAGCATCTACTTCTTCATCAGGAGGGTCTGGCATGTGGCCGTCTGGGTCATCATCCTCATACTTTTTCAAAGATAGGAGGCTTATCAATCCCCAAATCCTTGAAATCGTCAACGGATGCCTTGGGTCCAAGGTTAACTTCAATTGACTCATTGAAGCTCTTCATTGCAGGTTGTTCAACTGGATTTACAATCTCCTCAGGTGTAAGTTCACGGTAAGTAGACCGATGAACCACCTCACCATTCTGATTAAGAATTTTGGCAGTGAGCACTGGTCCAACATCAATGCTTGGGCCGAGATATCTTCCCAAAACAAGACTATCATCTGGGAACTGGACAGCACTATCTCAAAACTTGACTCATTAATACCACTCAAACTCACAAAACTGGCTAATATCAGAAGCTTCACCAGACATGATGGTTTCGGGCACTTCACCATGCAGCATGGAAATATCATGAGTAGTGTTGGACCTAATGTAGGATTCTAGCACAAGACAATCATCCCACAACTTCTTCGGTGATCCCTACTTGATCTTCTTTCAACCTGCTCCCTTCTTGAGCTCACAGATATTTCCTTCTGCAGCATTCTGCCATGGAGAGTACGGCTTTGTCTGCTTCAAGCAGCAGCTGGCTTTGTTAAGTTTGCGCCTAAATTCACCCTTTACTTGTTCCGATGAGCCACCAACAATGCACACTGGTGGAACACCATTATGCTGGAACAGTATGGAAAGAGCTTCATGTGCATCACTCTTGTGCTGCATTGGGAATGCACGGGACCAATTAAATGAGGTAGCAAATACATCAGCATATTTGTTCCCTATCAATGAAGTGGTTCTGGCAATCAACATGTCACCAAACAATGTCACCAAACACTGGGTGTGGCAACCTCCTGTACCTCAGTCCATGATCATTAGTCATGCATTGCCATGACAATGAAGGGTGTAAAACAGTTCTAATCCCATGCTGAGTAGTTTGTTGAGTGGTCTGCTTTGCCTTCTCGGGAGATATCCCCCACTTCTTACTCAGAATCATGTGATTGATCTGTTGTGATCACTTGGACATAGCCACACCAACTTTGCCAAAAGGGATGCAAAAGCAATCATCTCCTCATCTAGTGTGAGATAATTTGTTGCTGGATCGGTCACAGCAGGCTTGGGGGCAAGAGCAATTCTAACAACATAACTGAGAGGTACAGCATTAACACCATGAAACTGCCTGAGGTACTCCTCTACTGCCTCCATGGTCTTGGGCCAATCCTTGTAGTCAATCATAGGTGGGGCATCAGGATCAGTGTGGTTCCTCTTGGTATCATGTTGCTTGATGAGCTTGCAAACATGGTCGAGGTGATGTCTCCAACGTTGACAGTTCGCGACGTTCGATTTTGGTGTTTGACATAATAGATGGCAAGCTTCAGATTGTCTTCAGCTCTAGCTGAAACCTTGGTGCCAGGATCAGCAGCTCCAGCTGCATTGGTCCCCCCTGGACAGCAAAGGACTCCACAGAGGTTAGAGGCCTTGTGATGATCTCAGTTTCTCAGTTCATCAGCTGAGTCAAGGCCTTGATCACCAGTAACTAATTGGGTGGCTTTGGGAGTAAATCCCATGCGCTCAAGCATTGTTTGAATAGACACAGCTTCCACCATATTGAATATCAATACTTGATAGTGCAATCTGCTTAGCTTAGTGGACTATCAAACCGATGCAAAATTGCAGCGAGGATACTTGGCCTTGAAATGTGAGTCAAAGCTTCAACTGGTCACACCAACAAAATGATACTTCTTTTTGGTGGGCAAAAAATAGGGAAAAGTCGCCCCTTTTCCACAGTACTTGAATTACTTGATTAATCTTCAACAAAATACAATGGCTGGAACTCCCAGAATATACTTTCCCACTCCAGTTGTATTAAAACTCACGGGACGCAAAAATACCACTTGCTTGTGACCTGATCTGCACTACATTGAAACACCAAACAAAACCCATGCTCCCTGAAATGCCTGTACTTTAGGGGCAATAGAGTCTTGGGTCTGATAAACTGAAAACACTTGACAGTGCCTGGTGGTACCTAAACAATAGGAAGTAGTATGACAATGTTGCTTCATGCAGCAATGGCCCGGCTTGGACCCCTTGACACTGGCATGTGTCCAAGAGAGGAGACTAATGTTAATATTATGGCTATGATTGCCTAAAACTACACAATCAACAATCAGCCAATGTTGTACACATGTACCCTACTAATACATGATGCATCAGGGGTGCAACACGGACACGATCAAGAACACTACATGATCAAGATTTGATCTGGACATGATCAAGAACAGATCAAGATCACGGTCACAACTATGGCATGGTTGTGACCAAACAAATGTCATGGATACCTTCTTTGGCAAGCATGAAAAAAGTAGTGTTGAAGAGGTAAGTATCAGAAATGTACTCAGTCTGAGATCTGACAGGGGTCCAGGCAACCAACCAACATGACAGGCACACTGAACTGTGCAGCCCCTCCCCTGTTCTGTCACCAGAAGTGCCAACCCACTGGGGACAACATTGGCCCTCACCCAAGCCTCCCTCTCCAGCACCCTTGTCACCACTGACAAGGACCTTGCCACTTTCTTGGCATGGTAATCCAGTCATCAAAACAACAGCAAAGAACATCATGAAATACTGTATCCCTGCTTGTTGGTGTTTGCCGTCATGAGGAAGAAATCTCCATTTATTCACCTGGTGCTTTCAGCATGAATATACCCCAAGATCCATGGGAAGACCAAGATTGGCAAGGGAAGAACACTGGTTTTCCTTGGAGACCATACAAAGTACGCCACACCCCAATGCCAATGATGTTGCCCACAGATCTTCTTCCCATGGAAATCTTCTATGACCACCCGGAAAACTGGTTGAGGTTCTGGACACCAGACCAAGGGTCACCTTCGGCACAACAACCATGTCCACTGATGTTGGCCCTGCCCCCTGATTGTGTCATCTGCTGTTTGGCAAACCGCCGCACACCAGCTGATTTTTACGGACATCTCGTCAAAGTCCTAGAGACCACAACAGTAGACCCATTATCAAACAACATCCCGGTTGATTGGTGCTGCATCGCTGAACAGACAGGGACTGGAGTCAACATCATAAGCAGAGTTTTGTCCTTTGCAGTACTGGCTGTCCTGGGCACAACAGATCACCATTATGAGTGGGCTCACAACCAACTGGAGATCACGTTGGGACCGCAAGTTGGAAGAGTCTCAACTGCTGCAGGTGCAGCTTGGGAAAAAGAGAACACCTCTCAGGAGAGAGCAACCACGGGTGCTGGGGATGTCTCCATGCTGGCACAGGTTACGACAGCTATGGTAGCAGCTATCCAAGCTGGGAATGGGAGGCGAACAGAGATAAGGTCTACCACACAAAACCACACAAGAAGTGAGGACGTACACCCATATAATGAGTTTCAGCTTGCTAAATTAAAAGGTTTCTATTGTGTATGATCATTGTCAAACCTGCCTCCCATTTGGGAAGTCTAAGATGACAAAGGATGTTGGCATACAATGCATGCAACTTGTAGAATCCATGAAGGATTGGACAAAAAACATGAAGTTCAACTTACGAAGGGAATTTACTTTGATAAAGTGACAACGGATGACATCCTGCAACTCAAATTTTGCCCCGAAACCCCTTTGGTGCACCTGCCGACTGCTGAGCAAGGAATATCCCTGTTGATTTGCCACCCCCGCACAGGAAATGAAACAGTGGACGTAGGTTCTAAGGAACAGGCAATGAAATTGACATCACAAATCACACACTGGCAGAGTCATTGCTCCTTGGAAAGAAAGACCCCAGACAACAAGCCGCCAATGGCCACGAACTATAGCTGGATGTGGGAACTTTCGGTGCGCTCTGGCAACTCATGCAACTACTTTGAGACTTGTTTAGCCTTACTAACTATGCTGGACTCAGAGAGCGTCTTTGCTAATGTGGCCTACTTCACACCAGTCATCTGCAGACAGATCACTTGGGCACTTATGAACGATAGTCGCCGGTACTTTTCCATGCCCTCACAGCCAACCACTTCACCTTGGGTAATTTGCTGTGGCCCACCTCCATACTCATGTAGATCATTGGGGCATGTATGGTAAGGGGTGCCACAAAATAAGAATAGGTAACTTTCCCAACAAATGGTCAACACATGCTACAGATGGCATGCTGGCGGTGGCAGGACCTGCAAAGGGTGGTCAAGTGCCACTCTTGACACAATTCACACCATCACCTGGGCTTCTCCCGGTGCCGGCGCATGGAGGCTACACCCACATGCATCAATAAACGACATGACCAGCACCAGAGAGCAAAACATCCACCACCCAAGATTGCCCTGTCACTAATCGCCAGACTGACATTCACCCTCTCCTCAAACAGATGATGTCAAGGTACATCACTCACTTCCACAGGATTCAGTAGAAAACACATCTCACTGCTTCGAACATCAACAAAACGACACCCTCCCAAAAGACTTCTGAGGGGGAGGAGCAATCTGTGTTATACATGCATTCTTGGGAAGTGCCAAGACCAAGACCAGATATGCAGGAAAGCCTTGGTAGGTTGTGTGCTGGTGTCTGACATCCCGGACGCCTTCACAAAAGAACTCTTCCAGACCCTCTCGAGTGAGGTGGAAGAGCGACTTGCAACGGAACCCCCAATAAATCAACAACATTTTCTGGGGGCCATGCCTTGTCCAAGCTGTACAAACTCACTGCGTGAGGCATGCCCATCCTTTGGGATCATCAAACTCACCTCTGGAGGGGAGACAATTGCGGGGTGGTGTCAAGGAAGACTATGCTGGCATCAAAACAACCCCAACCGACACATGGGGACATGATGCTTGCAGAATATGCCCCCAGGATGGTGAAGGGGTACAGTGCAGGCTACTTGACAATGGTCAAGATAAGAGTTCTATATTTGATGATGATACCACTAGCATAGCAGGAGTAAGCAGGAGTACCAGACAGCTGGTGCCCTGGGATGGCAAAATGCTCTGCACCATCACACCACATCCATTACTAGCATCAACAGCCACAGCACCTTGGATGCTGTTGTGCACACCCAACCACGGTCTTGCAATGATGGTGGTAGCAACAATAGCAAACACGATGTAAACTAGCACATTGTGTAACCATCATCGCATGTCCTGCATATCCCGGACCTTAATTTTCCCTATCACAAATGTTTGTGCAGATACCTCCAAATCACTCACTGGACTCCAACCACTGTTATTAGCAAATAAAACATTTGTCACCGGAGCCACAATCAAACTGTGTTGACAACAGAACAAGATCAACTGCATCCACCACCCATTGCAACAACCTCAACACCACCTTATTGGTCACAGCATTACAGACACAATCTCTGGCCTGCCAACCTACTGCAAACACAAATCACGCACAAATTCCAGATGTGCCCCTCCGACCTTGCTCTACACCATCCCATCACTGTTCACCTTTTAAAGATGCCACTTGGGGATGCCCTGTAAATTCAGGCAAACCATGGACAGTGGAACAGATGCAAGAAGCGATAGACCAGGACCCTCACAAATTGGCCCTGGCAACGGATGCTATCAACCCTCTACAAGCCAAAATTGATGAGAAAGTGGTATTGGACAGGCTTGCATTGTCAATTGGACCAACATCAAAGATGGCCCTCTGAAACAACTGAAAATATCTCCAATAGCAATCATACCCCACAAACCTAGGAAGTCCCGAACAATCCTTGACTTATCTTTCTCAATACAACTAACAGATGGGTCCCAAGTTCCATTGGTCAACAAAGCATTAGCAAAAACGGCAACAAGTGTGTCCATCAATCACATAAGGCATTCATTGGGATGGATCATCCATGCAATTGCATTGTTGACATCGGACAAAAAAGATGGTTTTCGGAGATTGGATTCTGCGGAGGCAAAGAATGGAACTTCACGTATGTCCTCCCACAACACAACCGCAAGAGTAATCTCCTTCCCTCAAGATGAGATGGATTGTATTGCTGCCATATTTTTGTACAGCCAATGAAACTTCGACAGGATGTAACGGTGTGTATATGGACATGCCTGTGGGTTCACATCCAAATCACACGTTTCTACACATTACCCAAGGCAGTGGAGCGTTTGACCCTTTGGTACTCAAAGGCAGTGGAACAGATGAATGCCTTTGCTACCTCGTGGAAGTATACATGGACAATGATATTGGCCTTGCAATACCCACGTTGTAGGATCAACTCAACAATGTCTGAAACAGCGTCATGTGTGCCATTCATGACATTTTCCTACCACCAACGTGGCCGACAATGACCCCATTTCTTTCAAAAAACCTCCTCAAACAGGAATGATTGTGGGATGTAATCAAGGAACTGCTGGGTTTTGTTTTCAATTTAACTGATGAGAAAATGTGGCTAAATGAGGGCAAGCGGGATGCGCTTATTGAAACTATCAGGAGTTGGTTGCGGTCGACCAAAAAGAACACACAATTTGGAATCCCTTTCAAAGACTTCCTCTCCTCAATTTACAAAGTGCACCACGCTTTCACATCCACCCCCATGGGAAAAGGCATTTTGACCCCATTCTATAAAATCTCAGGAAAGGAACCCTCTGTGGTCTTCCTAAGATGGTACAAGCAGTTGGAGACAGCGTTTCAAGATTACTGTGTGTTTCTCCATGATCCATGTCTCACCCTACACCTTGCAGATGTTTAGTTACTCCACTGACCCCAACACATTTCTGTTTGCCTACTATGTTGTCAAACCGCAGTGGGACATTACTGATTGCAACATCAGCTCGACCCTTAAGACGGCCTCCTTGGTTCTCAGGTACCCCTCCCGGGTTTTTCAAAATTTGACCACATTGAAACACACTCACTCCGTTTGGGCGGAGCCAGTGCCCTCTTGCTAGATGGATACTCCGACCGACAGATACAAAAAATGGGCTGATGGAAAGGGGCCACTTTCAATGAATACATCCGTGAAGAATTGCACACATTTTCCAATTGCATGTCATGGGAGATGAAGCAGAAACAATGTACAAAAGACATTTACTTTCTCAAGTAATGCCTGTACCTGACCTAAGCCAAGTTTAGGTCAAAAATGCAGGTGTAGATGTGTTGTACATCATGAAAGTCAAATTATGAGTATTAAAACTATCATAAAAATGGTTACTGATGACAATCAATTATCGTGCATCCATCATGAAGTTAAACTGTGTAGAATTCGGGCAGCCCATTTTGATTTGGCGATGCTCAATATACGCTCAAAGTAAGACAGGCTGTAAATAGGCAAACGCCCTTTTCAGGGGCACTAGATTTGAAAAGAGCTTTTTGATCCAGTTTATTTGCCAATTTATATGTGACGTGACACTTTTAGAATTTTTCTCCATTCATGTACCCAACAAAAACATGAATCCACCCCATCACTCAATGCCCCATCAAGATCGAGAGCACCTCAAAAAGGTGTGTCAATAGATGTGGTTTTGGGCCTATTCTGAGGAGTCAAGTCAGAAATGAATAGGCTTCCACTTATTTAGAAATATGATCGACAGAACAAGAAGGAACTGTCCAATTTTTGCTGGACAAAGGAAGAGGAACAAGCAGCAGGAAAAAAGGATACTGATTTTGATTTTCTTGCAATAAGCAGTTTTGTGAGAAAAGTCACTATCTTTTGGCAGTTGTATGGATCGTGCAAGTGATTTGTCTTGCTGAAAATGAAATTACCACTAATCAAACAATTAACATGTGCAACGGGCCCCCACAATTGTTCAGTAACCATGCTGATGAAATTTGTGGTGAATTTATGGTGACTTGTTGTGACAGCGCAGTGACTTGTTGTAACTGGCAGTGGACCCACAGTGAATTGTGGTAATTGTTCGGTAATCATGCAGCGAGCAGTGAAATTGCAGTTGATCTTGCAGTGTGACTCTACCGGGCTGGATAAAGTAATCATGCACCTCCAGATACTACATTAAAATATTTTTTTCAAAAGAACAGGTTGCAAATTAGGAATCTCACAATCATAGGAATTCTGTGATTTTGTAATCGCTAGATCCAAAAAAAAGAATTAAAAGCGTCCATCCCAAGTTTCTGTAAACATAGTGCCAACGAGCTTTTTTCATGCCCTGTTTGTGGGAACACCCTTAATGCAACCCTGAATAGGATGAGTGCCTCCAACCTCCAAGATGAAAACCCCCGCACTTCACTGTACCCGTTGTATCAGTAGAAATGGGTACTCTGCTCAAGCTAGCAAGAGTCAGCATGTTGCCATGTAGTGCACATGCAGAAAGTAAAAAGACCACAAGAATGCATAATTGATGGAAAAATGCTAGGATGGTACCCAGTACCACAGTTCTAGAAAACACCTTTCACTCCGTCACCTGCTAGGCAGCTCATATGGAATATAGACTTATGCCAAGAAGGTTTGTGTAATAAAAGAATTGAGATTTTTTCCAGTAGCGTTAGTTATAGTCAGTTTTGGACATCTATAACAATATGGGCTCCTTCCTGTAGATAGCCATACCAATGCGTAATGCATTATTTCAGTGCAAGCCAAAATGGAGTACGTTAGTACTACAAATGTGTGAATTCACATATAAAGTACAAGTAGATGAAATAACTGCCAATCTGTTAGACCCTGAACTGTCAGGTGCCCTTCTCAATAGTGTGAGCCCCTTCTGAAGTCAAAGAAGGCAGGTCACTACTGTATTGACACCAAGTATGTGTTGGTACATCACTAAACAGGCAAAGTTACACAGATGACTGAAAGTCAAACTTTGTTGGTTTCGAACCCCTGACAAAGCGTCAAGAGCAAAACCACCATGTTCCAACTGAGAACACACATATGTTCTACTTACCCAACTAAGGCTAGTATCAAATGCTTGATACACATTGGATGTTGAGGTTCCTACTAAAAAGAAGGGTAAAGTCAAGTAAGCTACTTAGCCAGCATACGATCTCAGTCTTAGGATTAGATTCAAGACAGAGCTACAAGTTGTAGAGATTTTCAATCCACAAAAACACTTTGATCAAATCATCTTGCTAATGGTATTCAATAATCTGTCATGAGTTGAAAACCAGGGATGTACTGACATCCAGGGCAGCCAACTTTTAAGCACAGAGCTAACAACTCCATATGCAATGCTCATGATGAGCAAACAATGCAAGCGCACCCAGTTCATCACTCCAGTGCAATACTCACCTTGAGTATGCTAACAAAGCTTACAATCCAATCAGCATCAACATAATTGATACTTACTAACACAACAGCTCACATATAAACATGTTACTGAGGTATCTCAAACAATTGAGACCCTGTTTAAATTGAGCTCACATGGTTGGAGCATAAGCATGTCTCCTAAACACTTTAGTTCAGGAAGGTATCATCACAATCTTGTCAAAATAGTACAAGTAAGGATGAGAGAAACCTACCTTGTAGACAAGAGGTATTGGTTAACAGTCCTTGTCAGACATGACTGTATGACACACACAAATACCACAGAAAAATAGATTGTACTGCACACACAACAAGTATTCTTTTCAAAGGCAGAAAATGGACACATAGTTAGGAAGCTGTTTCAGCCAAATGTATTCGATGCAGTACCGTAACAGAAAATACTTGAACATCAGCCTTTGAACCACTAGACTGGACATTGACAATCCAGACACCATACCATTTGACAGATTTGAGTAGATTACATCCACTTTGATCTAACAAATGGTCAAAGGTGTTTTTCAACTAAGGAACTAATGGCAGCCAGAAAGGTTCAAATAATGAACTTACTTGAAGAAGAACTAAAACCAGTCACTTCAAGGGCCAGCTTGGATGACTACCTTAAATGAGTTTAGGACGGTCCTTGCCGAGTAGCGAGAAATTAGGTTTGCACATCAAACCATGACAGTTGTCTTAAACAATAGACAGAGGAATTACCTACAGTCAACAAATGTAAATGGAAAGTTCTGTACAAACACAAGGCAGACATCACTCGCTGATACATCGTCCCAAAACTTAATAGTATCTGGATGGTGCCAGTACAACAAAGAACCCTTGGGCAGGCACTACTCCTCTGCTCCTGTGATGGTTTTTTTGCAGGTTCAACATTATTTGGCATAAAGGAATTTAGCTCAATGCCAAAAAAATTGACTGACTCCAGATGGAGCCCGAGTTATTTTGTTACGCCCGAAAAATGATATGAAGAACAAAGGTATCCTACTGAGAAAAGCATGAATTACCTAAAAGGAACGAAAAAATTCTGAGTCTGCTGTACTACATCACTACGTACCTACCTTTACCTGCCACCAGTGTCATATCTCATGGCTTTCAACAGCCTTCAATCTCATAAAACATCCCGTAATTTTATCGTGGTCATCATAAAAACTTTTTATGATATTGGCGAATCGGAATTTCGTGTGCGCTGTGACAAAAGCATGGTTATTTTGCACTGTCGAAAAAGATGACGTCAATATCATAAAAATGTTTTATGATATTATTTCTGCTATCGTACAATACTATGGTACCGTACAATACAGGTAAAAGGGTAACTATGGACTTATTTTATACCAATAATATGCCTGGTAACTTACCTAACATAGGTACCATAGATAAAAATGTCTTGTACAATTAATAGCATAATGTCACGAATCCAACATAAGCAAGGACTGTCCATCTTTGTTGTCTCTTTTTTATGTACATTTTACAGTATCTGGTGTTGTAGCCATCAACAATGGTATGATGCCACAGTACAATGCACACTATCTAATATGCGATACCACCAGCCACATCTACACAACACAAAGGGTGTTTCACAGTACTTATGTATTCAGAGATTGTTGCCAATATGGCCTTGGCCGTAGATTCGTGGCCTATGTCACTACCTAACTAACATGCGATACCACCAGCCACATCTACACAACACAAAGGGTGTTTCGCAGTACTTATGTATGCAGAGATGTTGGCCAATATGGCATGCTTCTACACAGTTGCGACTACAAGAAAGATATGTTTGTCATATATATATTGTCACAGACAGCATATATAGAGGCTGAAACATAGATTAGATGAAAATGATTGAACCAAAAAACCTCCAACAAAACAAAATGACGAGTTCTATGAAGTTGTTTTAGACAGAGAATCTTTTTGCTATGACAGCAGCTGGACTCTTGACGAATTCATATCCCAACCATTTTCAAAAGAGTGAAGTAATTTCTCTTTACTTTTTATACAGTATTTTTCTACTGTAACAAGAGTCAGTTATTTTAGTCTGCCTCCACATATATCATCCTATGAATTTGGACTCCTATGACTTTGACGGGTAACAAATTGTTAGGGCAAGAGTTCTGAGAGGGAGCATGAGAGACGGCTACAACATCCAAGGAGGGCAGCAGGCATGTAAATGACCCAATACTAAAACATTGAGGTAGTGACAATAAACAACAATGCCTATTAATATGGGTACTTAATATACATTATAGGTGACAAGTATCAGTGGATAAGACACTGCAATATCTAGAAGCTAGAGATTTTAGTACTATTTGCTGCTAGAAAATGTAATGAAAGAAATTTGGCTGTAATTTTGTAGCATATTAGAAAACAAGGGCCATACAGTGACACTGACAAATCATTCATGATCATATACTTACACAATGGCGACTACAACTCCTTCAAACATGAACAAAAATGGACATCCATTGGCATCAAACTTGTAGGCAGAACCTTGTCACAGTGACCCGTTTAAGCAATGAAATGAAATATCACCTACAGAGGTGCAGTTCATACAAAAATTGGTGTAAAGTGGGTTTATTTTTTGTAATCCGTCAAGGAAACTTAGATTTTTTTATTGCGAAAGTATGATTGGAACTAGGAGTGAATTTTGATTGTCAGAGGATCGAGAACCACATGGCTTAATCTGACACCCCAACAATACAGTCATGGCTATGGTGTGTATTGTAGAGAATTGAAAGTGGAGAATGTTGATATTCGTTTTTCAGGGGCTTGGCTTCAACTGAAGAGCATCTATGTAGAAACCAAGAAATACCGTATGAACCTGTCATGTAAATGAGAACTATCATTTTCTTCATAGTCATAGTGCAATATTTATTGGTGTTTGAAATGAACACAAGCTAATGTCATCTTCATAGAAAAAGGAGGAATATATTCCACTGCGACAGAGCAATTATTTCATTCATGTGAATAATGTACCGTGGAAGATGGTTGCAAGGTGGGATATGACGGGGAGGAAGTTGCTGGGACATTATTTGAGGATGCATTTTGTGGTGTAGAGTATTTTTGCTACTGTGTTCCATGTGCATGGGACTGAACATAGGATGGGTGGTAGGGGGGGACAGTCTCAGAAATAATACAGAAATAACATATAGATAATGTCATTTTTTGGACATGTAATTTTTTGAGCTAAGTACTAGCATCATTGCTAGACCTTGTCCAAGTAACGATTTGTGGAGAGGAAATCAATGAAAAAGAAAGGTATAATATCTTTAAATAATTATTATTACGAGCGAAGTTAGACCTTCTTCGCGAAAAGATTGTTAAACGATAGATATACGTGTTTACGCGAACCATAATAAAGGTAAATCCATCATAAAATCGTTTTTTGATATGGTATAGTATTGTCCGGCGTATATCACGAGAGATCACGAGTCACGACTCGAAACCGTGGGGCAGCCGTGGGGCTATGTATTGTACCGGACTGTACCCCAACTATGCCTTGGGGTCACCCCACTCGATCGGAATAAGGAATAAGTTAGTCAAGCCTGTCAAGACCATGGGCCTAACGCAAACCAAACTGCACTGGGCGGTCCTCGAGCAAGATTGGAAACGAACTCTCGACCGCCTCTCCAAACGACCCCAAGAGGCATTCACTGCGAACCCTTACGGCGACCTTCCTATCCACCTGGCATGTTATGGAGGCCAAGCCCCTCCTTACATAATACGTGCCTTGATCGAGGCTCATCCCAATTCATTAAGGATGGAGAATAAGGCGGGGAGGGATCCCTTGGAGTTGGCCTCGATCAATTACAGTGCCGATGGTCAGTATCGTTCTGAGGTGTTGGCGTTGCTGAGGTGGCATCGTCCTGGGCATTCCTTACATGCGCACGGCCCGGGGGCGTCTATTGTGGCGAATAATAGCTTGCAACATCAGTTGACCGCATGCAGTCACTTGTTCTCTCAACATCCACCCAAGCAACTTTATCATACTTCGCCTCACTGCGTCGTATGCCTTGAATCGCCAGTTAGTATTGCATTAATACCCTGTGGGCATCTGTGTCTTTGCATTGATTGCGTGCAGACTACCGTTATCATAAGGGGTGTTTGTCCTGTGGATCGTTGTGAGGTTGAGAGTTTGTACAAAGTTAGAGAAGATGGCGATAGCGGGGCAATGCTGGAGGCTTCTTGAGATTTGCTTCTTTTTGGTGCTTGTACAGCATGGTGCACATGTTATTCGTCTCTGTCTCTCGTTGGATCTTGCGATTTTGTTTTGAGCACGTCTGATAGAGATGTTTTTGAGATGAGAAACAACACACACAGCAGAACAGACTTCGTTACCGCGATATCGTAAAGCAGGTGCTTATATGATGTTCACTTGAAAGATTGAGAATGGTACCCTGCCCCATACACAGCAATATATGTATTGGCTATAATATTAATGTGAAAGTAACACTATTGAATCAAACTGGACATTACTGGAAGGGTTGCTAGTCAAACAGCGAGGAAGAATCTATCTTCCTCTTTCTCATCAAAACCTTGAGAATGTCATTCCTAAGCTTGGAATTCATCTCTGGAGGGGGTTTGCCCCAAACAAAATCAGCACCGCTTTGTTCTAGTCGCGTTTTATCTTCCGACAAATAAGCGGACACTCCAATCAAAAGCGAAAACCGAATGGGTAATTGCTGGGAAGGATGGGCATTTCTTACTCTGTTTCGTATGTCCTGTTCTTGGTCAACGATGGAATGTATGAGTGACGACCCAGAGGTCAGCTTACGTTGGCGTTGGATCGAATCGTCTCCGGCAGATTGCTTTGCCGCATTGCTAGACATACTCAACATGTTATTACACGGATGAAGACGCTCTTCTACAAGAATGATGTCAAATCCGTGAACCGCCCCTCCATCGCTAGTAGGAAATGCTTTTTGAGCAGCTTGTATTCTTTCAACACCATGATATAATATTACAATGTTCGTAGCAACAAAATGAGCTTTACAGAAAAATCGCAAAAAAACGAGCGACGAGTACATACCGTGCAACGGCCTCCTCACCGGACCTAGCTGTCGCCACTGACACATGCGGGATAATAAACTTGAGGCACTTTGTGAACAACACAAGGAAGGCGTCATGTGGATCCACAACTAGCACATTGCGCATCTCACGCGACAAGGCATCGCGAATCAAACCCTCTTTCGAATTGCATCCATCAGGATCGAATTCATCTTCGAGGCCCAAGGCGGGGTGAGTAAAGACTATGGAAGAAGAAGACATTCGTGGGTTTCCACTGGAGAGTGTTGGTATAGGAGACGACGTTAGGTTCCTCGCAGTGACACCAGGAACCAAAGCAACTCTGCCAGATCCTGCCGAGATCATCTTCATATTACGTTGTCGGATGCGTTGAATGGCATCCTCCTTGAACTGAGCGAGCTCATCTTCGGTGAACCACTTCCCGTCACCGTTCCGTTCAAACTCTGGCTTGTCATCTTTGTATTCGTATACCCAAATATGAGGGTCGAAGGATATCTTCTTGTGGATGGGTAAACATTCTAGGGATTGATGACGGGAGACGCTGCTTTCTACAGACGTTAGTGAATCTGATAGACCATTGAGGGCACCGCGAGCATTGTTTTCGTCGGCATGGATCGATCTCCTCCTTCGCTGTCGTTGTTCTTCTTCATTGGTGATAACTACAGTATCCGACGCATTCCTTCGAAGTTTGTTATCTTTGCGGTTTATCACTTTTAGGGTCGGGATCGTAATCCTCTGGAGATCGGACTCAGTCTCACCAATGTCATGCTGCACTTCTTCCTTGTCTGTGCATCCAGTCTCTGAGTTTAGAGATCGGAGGGAAGAGGGGATGCTAGTGTGGGAAATTTGGAGGATGGACGACTTGCATCATGGGGTGATGATGTGGCGATTGAACCGTCTGGGGACAGTAGGGCAGGGGAGGTGTTTCTGCAGAGTATGGAACTCCGTCGTCGAGAAGCGCAACCTACTGATGCAGAGCACGAGTTCCGGAGAATGGATGTCAGCGGCTTTGGTGCTGCTTTGGCGTTGTTGGGTGGCTCGTGATATCTAGGTACGGATGTGGCTGGGTAGTACGTTCGATGGGGAAAATGGATTTAGGACATTGGTTCGCAGTTTTCCAGAGAAAGAGAGTTTATTTGAGGCGACTGAACGAGCCATTTGTTAGTGGACAAGGGCGATGCACGATGACTTTTATCGTTCGGGGAGGAATTGGTAAGAATGGCCTTTTGAACGCAGATGGAGTCTCGAATTGGAAGGCCTCTTTTTTCATTAACCCTGGATCCTATCTCACCGGACGACGAGGCGGACGACGCAGCATGAAAAGTTTGGCTCTGTTTAGGAATGTCCAGTGATTTAGGAAGAGGGAGCAGCTTAATGGCGTCCCCATCCTGTTGCTTTCCCAGCCCATCTTTTGGAAAGGAGATGGACCTTTCTAATGAACGAAACCGCCCACCTCCATCTACCGCATCATAATTCCGAATGGGACGTTCCGAACAGGACGATGATGCAGGCATTTGTCGCGTCGGTTGAGACGCACGCTTCCTGTTGCCCCATGCCTCCTCCGGACTTGAATGGAGCCATGGAAAAATCACTCGTCGAGTCGCCCCAACCTCGCTACATCCAAGGCTCTTGCGTCTCTCAGGACACCCATCAGGCGATGATGTTTTGACATCATGTGTGCTACAGAGTGGCGTAGACATGACAAGGCAGGCAGGAAGATTGACAGCCCTTGCGGAGTGATAGCAAGGAGTTGATTGTGTGCGCGTCAAGATCGATGATGGCTGCTATTCGGTGACTGACGCCAGTTGGCAGCGTTAGTTCCGCTTGTTTCACGGTTCATCTTGCGGCGAGCGGACTCGAAGAGTAGGTAGAGCTCTGGTAGAGTTTTCAAGACTTTCAACTCGTCCACGACGGGTCCTAATATTATCTACCTATATATGTACAGTACGTTGTAAGGTACAATATAGTTTGTATCCTTTCGTATCGTACCTATTACAGAACTAACCTACACTGACAAGTAAGGAACCGGGACTAATGGCGATGAAACGAATTCCTCTGTTTCTCTTGAAGTAGAAATTTGGCGATTCTCCCCTTCCTCCATAGAGGTCATCGTTGTGGTATTGTACTCTCTGTATTGTAATAAGGTATTATGTTGTCTTCTGTCGCTTTGTCCGATGACTACCTATTTTTTTTGCCCGAATCCTATTGCTCGGAATTTTAGATCTACAACTTCTATTTGCACGAAAGCCCGAACCCCACATGACCGCGGATGGGCAATAGTATATATGTGATTGGATAAGATTGTTGAATCGCCAAAATCTGATGAGATACCTTTTCGAGGCCCTGAGGTTGAACGTCTTTTCCAGAACGTCTTTCAAGAGAAGGTCCTCTCTATTGTCGTCTTCTTCGTTCGTCTCACTTAGATTTTTGTCGTATGAAGCTTGAATATTATGTCCTAATAGGACGGGACGGAATATTCGTCGGGGTAGAGGTCCTCACAATGACGCTGCTCTCCTACCTGTCTCATACCGCAGACTTCCTCTGAGCTCGTCCACCACCGGCACAGACCGCATCTCGAGACTACGATACAATACGGAAGCGCCTCGCCTAGAGGGTCAACAATGCACCGCACCCACGGCCAACCACCACCGCACTGACTCTTTTCCACAATGGCCAACACATCCAAATTCGTCAGCAAAGCCTCGGAAGCCGCCATGGCCGCCACGGCCTTCGCCAACACCTCCGCCCGCCGCCTCGTCGACACCATCGCCAACGCCGCCAAAAGCAACGGCGCCGCTCCCAGCCGCAACAGCAAATCCCGCAAATCCCGCGGCGACGGAGACACCGCCGACGACGACCCGATGTGCCAGGAGTCCATCGATCCGTCGCTGTCCGCCCCCTTCGGATTTCTGGAACCAACATGTGCGGTCCCATCTTGAGCAATCTGCGGCAGAACACGGCCTCGGCGGGAGGGAGGGGGGAGGAAGACGATATCACCGACGCTCCTCCCTCTCGTGGGCGGGGGCGAGCCAGCCGTCGGCCCGTGGGCAGTTTCGATTACGACGATGAGACGAACGTGACGGATGTGACGAGTTACGACGAGGAGGACGGGGACACCTACGATGGGCACGACTACAGCAAGAAGCGAGGTGGGGGGAGGAGTTCGAGGGGGAGGGATAGAAAGCCGAGGGGGAGATCGCCGAACTCCGAGGACGACGGGGAGGATGTGCCGGATGATACGGATACGGAGTTTTCCAGTGTGTACCAGAAAAAAGAAAAGGAGGCACCCAACAACCACAGTAAGAATAGCAGCAGCAATAACAAGCACCAATCTCATCGAAAGGGTAAAACCTCCCCGGAAGACACAGATACTATCAACACGGGTTTGGATTCCTTAAAACCCTCTCGCAACCTCTAGCTTCTGGATTTGCCAAACGTTGTTACTTTACCAAGGCGGGGATAGGCCGAACCACCCAACATTACGAGGGTCTCACTTTGACGGGGAATACAGTGCTCATGTTGGCCGCGGCGATGAAGCTCAAGGGATGTCCCACCATTTGCGACGAAGACCTGCGAAGAGTAGAACAGACTTATCCCAATCAGTTCAGTCGGTTGCCAGATGAATTGTTGTTGAGCAGCGGATGGAGGAGAATCAGCAAGTATTGCCATTTCAGTCACAAGCCCTTGCCGGATGGAGTGCCGTTCTTCCATTCGAGGAAGAGGTGCCATCTAATGGGGTTTTACTTTTATTGTGCAGTGCAGTGGGGATGACAAGGTTGATGGACGTGGAGCCGCTAAACAAGGATGCGTTGGCGGTGCTGCAGACGGATTACCCGGTGCCGTGCGAAAGGCTCCCAGGAGTCTAATTGAGGACCCGAACGAATGGACGCTGGTGAATAAGTTTTGTTTCTTTTCGGGAGGGCCGATTAATGTTGAAGAAGACGTTTATTATCGAGCCGAATTGGGTGGGACAGAAATATACATGTTGGCGTTTTGAGTCCCAGTTTAAGTCCGGAGGAATTGTATAGATTGAAGCCCAGCAAGGGAGCCAAGCCGGAGGACAATGGACCCCTGAAGAGTGTTGCCGCCGTGGAAGAGATTGAATCGGTGTATGATTTGACGGAGCGGGATTTTGATGACTTGAAACTCTATCACTTGGGACCGTGTCGTGCGCTACCGCCGTATCTACTTCATCCTGAGGCATGGACCAAAGTGCTCCCACCACATTTCGTAGCGGCTAGAGATGAAGCGATGCGAAAGGCAATTGAGTTTGAGAAACGTTTTCCGCCAGCTGCGCAACCGCCACAAGCAATGTCCAGAGGACCACAAGATAGTGCAAGGACGATGGGTGACAATTCAGGATATGTTGAACTGGGCGGGGGAGGCAGGCATACACCGGCAGCGAGGACAAGTATGACTCCAATGGGTGGTGCATCGATGGGTCCTGCGTTTACCCCACACTATGCTGCACCCCCCATGATGCATTCAACTCAGATTCCAATGAATCAAGACCCGAATGCCTTTTATCCACCGCAACCTCTCGGGGGGGCAGCTTCCACTCATGCCTTTCATTCACAACAGCCCCCGATTAATTATGGTGCAATGCCCGGGGACACAGACATGAACTACTACTACGGTAATGCTTCAGTGCACCAACCGCTGCAAACCGCAATGCCCCGCGGACAATCTCCATTTGTTACGCAACCGCGTGTTACGCCTTCTCCAAACCCATATGGCAACGCAAACTTGAATCAGTCTGGTTACAGCGATCACCATTACGATAATACGCCTCCGCGAAACAATATAGGCGATCCTCACTGGAGAGGCATTCAAGACGAAGGGGCGTTTGGCATGAATCCAGTTATTGCCAATGACCAACCGTAAGTTATGTTACTTTTCTTGCACGTCATTTGATGTTCTTATTTTATGGCTAAAATGATATTTGCTTCTTTATCGTGACCAAAGTGACGACGAAGCCCTTGCCACACGCAGGGTAGGTTATGCGAATACAAATCGGGCTGATAGGATTCAACAGTATAGTGACCGGCATGTCATTGACCCGCCAGATTACTCTATGCAGCATGGTGCATACAATTACAACGGCGATGAGCAGGATGCTGGGTTGAAAGATCCGTATGAAGGATCAAAGAAAAATCTCATGACTACGTAAGGAACTTCATTGCACTTGTCCTTCTCACTTTGAAATGTTATCGACGCTAAAATATCATCTGTAACTACTGATGTGTATACCCACAATGGCAGGCTCGAGGAACCAACGCGGCCTAATCTTTCTACGAAACTAGGAAATCATATTCAAGACGAGGGCAATTGGGAGACTCGAACTGAAGGAGAATCAACTTATGGATCTTCGTTGGTCTCCGGATCGTCCTATACCGACACGACTAACCCAAATGAGCGCAATTCTCGTCGAGCTCTAATCCTCCAAATGGCGAAAGCAAAGAATGAAAAATGTGAAGCCGGGTAGTGCCGGCGACAAAGCCAAGGGCTCTGAAATAGACGGTGATGCAACGGTTGCAAAATCACAGCACGACACCAGTTCTCTGGCAGATCAAGCTGCCCATTTAGAGTTGGATTAAAAATACTCGCAAGCTCCCAGTGTATTGGAGGGTTCAATCACTGCATTTTTAATATCATCCCTGTTTCGTCTGTTGGTGTATTGTTCTCGTGAAAAATGACGCTGTTTACATGAAAAGTAGCGGCGCGTGCATAAGTATACTAAGATTGAGAATTGATCTTGTAAAACTGCTGGACTGCGGTAACGATGTAAATATCCTTAGATTTAATCCGTCATAATATCTTCAATGGTAATGCTTTCACATATTAACATAAAATATTTGCACTGTCATCTCGATAACAATGAATGTATTCAGCTTACTTTTTTCCTTTGGGCGAGTGAAGGCGTACATATCTGTTGATATCCTCTGCCTTATCGCTATTTCCCATCTCAATGTGAAGTTTTGCAATTGTCTTGAGCACATTTATCACTGTGATATGCTTATCTCCGTGAGCATTTCTATATCCAGTGAGCGCCTTAGCATTAGCCCTGAGTGCCATTTCCATTTTCTTCTTCTTTTGATGAACTGATGCTATCAACACCCAAATGTCAGAGACAGAAGGATGTAACTCGCCAAGAAGCGCCTCTTTCATGTAAACTGCTTGACAGAAATACTTCAAAGCATCATCGTAACGCCCACAAGCAACGAGACTTCGACCCAGCCGAACCTTCATGTCCAAAGTACGACCGTCGCTGTCACCAGACTTCGTTTGAAAGATGTGAAATGCTTCTTCAAACAAAATAACAGCACACTCTCGGGAAGTTTTATCATCAGAGTTATTTTCCAACAAATCCGTTGCCATGCTAGCATATAATTCAGCCACTTGCAAACTATAAGCGCCGTAGGTACTAGAGGCGGCATCAATCATTGATTTGAAACTTTCATACCTTGATCTCTTCACGCTGCCGACGAACAAATCTTTATTCAACTTAGTCATGACCTCTGTAGAGTTAGCTTCGGTAGATTTTGCAGATTCTGTCGTTGTTGTCTTCTTAATAGACTGCCTTGATTTGACAGAATCAGACGAAGGCACTGTCGCTATATCGTCCTTTCTCACAACCGCTGAACGAGACCTTTCAAATTCCTTGCTTACTGTACTTGTAATACCTTCGAGCGCGCTATCAATAAACTCATTGCCTGCGCCGTCTGATTGTTCCCTTCCTGTTTCCTGATCAACTGTAACATCATCGCGTGACTCGACCGATGTTTTATTAAGTCCACAAATCGCAGCCTGGATATCGCCCATTTGCGCATCCCAACCATTACAACACATGAACATGCTTGTGCTATCGTGTTCTGTACCATCGACATGCACTTCATACGCATTGCGTTCATCTGTATCATTCTCTCTACGGCTTTGAGTGTCCGTTCTTTCGCTTGTAGAGACACATTCAATAGCTGTCATCATGGAAAAGGCTTGTTTGGGATAAATATTGTAAAGCTTTCTATGAGCTCTAAGTTACAATGAAGCCAGCCTAGAATCTCTGCCAATGTGTGAGCTTAGAAACGCTGTAAGAACTTGGAATCCATAAAGTGCAGGAACGAAAGACATAAATTTCATAACATGATTTTAAAGTCTACGAAAGTTGAAGAGAACAATCATGTGATGATGCGTGATGCGTTGGTGCCATACAATATATTACAGTGATAGCACAGGATGACCATGTTGTAATACATTCACTGTGGTCTCACTGTGGTGATGGCCAGTCTGCCCTCTCTCACAATTTTGTTGTTCTCG
>JABMIG010000438.1:0-79332 GCA_013187285.1 Cyclotella cryptica
GATCACTATGAGAATGAAGTTTTGTTTGATAATCAGGCAAAGGACAAAGCAAGACGTACATCTTGGCGTAGAAGAGTTCAGGAGAGCAATTTTTGAAACAATCCACCAACTGAACAACATCTACAAGCACATCTCAATATTGGGACAAAGTTAAGATCCTGCAGCTGCTGTCTTGAGAGCAAAACAAGCAGGATGTCACACAAAGCATTATCATCAGGCATGAATGATTGCTATCAAGAAGCAAATTTTTTCACACTACGCGGATTTGGATGATATGCTGGATTTCAAACGTAATTTTGGAAGGCAAGTCATTTATAATTGAATCTTTTCGCGATACTAGCGTAAATAAACATCTCTCGGCTACAGCAAAAAAACCCTCACCAGAGCTGAGCAAAAGTGGATGATCCGTTAACAACAGCCTTGGCTAATTGAACAGTTTTTTTTTTTTTTTTTTTTTTTTTTTTTTTTTTTTTTTTTTTTTTTTTTTTTTTTTTTTTTTTTTTTTTTTTTTTTTTTTTTTTTTTTTTTTTTTTGATTCAGGTTTTAGCGGACTTGTTTTATGAGCTGATGGACTGACCTCTTTTTTTGGATGGCCGGAACAATAACAGGGGAGTGCACTGAAATTTCGCAGAGCGCGAACAAACAGCATGGTCTGGCCAGCAGCGGCAGCAGTCACATCATATGAAGTGTATGAACAAGTCAGAGAAGCAGCAACTGGAGCTGAAACTGGCAGAACCACAACACTAGAGTGATCTGCAGCTGATGGAGCAAGTGAGGGAAAGAACACATCTAATTGAGCAGCAGGTTTGGCTGCAGTAACGGCATGAACCACAGATAGCTATAGGGCAGGGGACAAGCCAGCATTGTTTGCTTGATCAGCTATAGTTCAACAGCATGAAACTCAGTGGCAGGAACATCAGCAATCACAGGTACCAATGGGATAGGGGACCAACACACTCAATTTCTTTGAACCCTCCTCCCCAAGACTATCATTTGTCTGCTGCAGACCACTGCTAAACAGTTTGAAGATGGCGAATCTAAGTCAAGCTATGACAACGAGAGGAATTGAACAGTATGCAGCAGCAGCAGCATCCAGTTGAGACCATCCTTCATTCTATGTTTGAATCAAACGGTCAGCAAGAGTACTTGATCAGATGGATGTGCAATTATTAAGATAGTTGGTAACCTAAAGGCAACATTATATTTGATGTCACAGAGGATTTCAACAAGAGAAAGATTCAAGAGAGAGCAAACAAGCACTTGGCTGATGTATCAGTAAACTCTTCTCAATGCCTATTTCTGCCTCTTTCTGCCTATTTCTGTTTTGCCTTCCATTGAATTCATTTCTTCTTTGTGCATTAGGATCCTGTATTCCAATAACAAACCACGGAAGGCCAGGTTGTACAAGGTTTAGTGGGTGATGGAATACCCTGATGAATGGTTAGCTTATGACAAGGTTCCAAAAGACTTGAAAAATGCTTTCGAGGCAAGGAATGCCAAATCAAAAAGGGACAAAAGGAACAAAAGTCTTCATCTGTTATGTCTATTGGAACAAATGCTGAGGTTCAGCAAAACGGGATAAAGAAGAGATCTTTATCTTACATTCATTTATTTGTTGTCTACTGTTGGTTGTCATAGCAGGTGTCACAAACATCAGCTGAATAATCTGGACAAGAAGATTTCGTGGTAAGCTAATAAACTGTTTGTATACATTTTTCACCTGAAGCTTTCAGTTTATTTCATGCTTCTTCTCAAATTGCACACTGTAAATATCACACGAGTACCTTATTTGTTTCTTTAATATTCTTATATCTGATGTTTAACATTCTTTCCTTTTAGATTCATTGCAAGGGTCTCAAAAGTGGCCTCATGAGTATCTTGTCTACTATTTTACCCTGCTTCATCACAGTTATATTTTCACCTTTATCATCAAAGTTATGCTCATCGCACATTCCTTTTCAGTATTGTCATTGTCAAATGTCATGTGGTGGGTTCTCAAGCTGCAGGAAGGCATTGTGCAGTAGCTTCATGGAAGATATGATGGACAGTCCAGATGCTGATGTTTCTGACAGATATGGAAACAAGTTACAAAGAAGCCAATGTTGCTTAATGAAATTTATGACCAAGCCAAAAAACCAAATGTGCAGTAGATTGGAGTAAATTTCATTGTGGTATCAAAGAGGGCTTTCAGACAGAAACTGATTTCACATATCTGAAGAAGATTCTTTGAGATGGAGCAGGAAAGGCTAGGAATGCTGATTCTCTTCCTGGCTGGAATTGTATGAATTGCAGTAATCCTCTGCTTCCTTCCATGAAGACAACAATGGTGTCTGAAGATAGATTTGGAGTCTACAACATGTTTGATGGTCTTGAACGGAGATCAATCACTGTGGGTCAACTGGTCCATTGCCATGACTGTGGGTAAAGTGGTCCATTGCCATGATGCACGATCGCTTTTATGTCCACACCAAACAATTATTTGGTGTGGACAATCACATGATGTGGTAGAGGAATCACAGGAGGTTTGAGTGGAGCATTGCAGTGGACGTGAGGAGCATGCAGTTGGGGCTGAAAATTGACAGGGTGTGGTCATTTTGTTGGGCTGTGGGTGGGCATTATGAGGGGGCTTCTGTAGGCATGTAGGTGTGGAAAAATTAGTTAGAGTACATAGTAGCATGAAGTAGCTTCCAACTGTGTTCTACCGTACCTTCTATATCCCTCCAGTACACTTCCATAATCCATCTATATGAGAGGAAGCATCATTTGGGCTGGTGGGAGTATTACCAGTAGTCCATTTCCATTGGTATACTTTGGTTACCCTCTTGTACACTTCTTGTATCCCACAAGAAAATATTTTTTTAGATACTGAGTAATGCAGTTATAGCTACTATTTTGAGTGGCAATAATTCTATATCTTACTGAGAAGTCTGTTTTCCTGTAAAAATAATTCCGTTGGTAGATATAAATACAATCACTGGCTCAGGTCAGAAATGACCAGTAACCCACCGGTACACTCTGGTAACCCTCACAAACACTAGTGTACAGAATGGTTGTGGAAGTGTACAGAGGAGTTACGGAATATACTATTATGGAGGCTCCAGTAACAATTACGTACACTTGAGTGTTCACATAGGTAGACCAAGTTTTTTGTTTGCAACGTAGGTCATCACCGGGTCTTAACTGATGACTCATTGGGTCATCACCAGGTCTTTACTGATGACAAGTGGCTCACGACTGGGTCTTCACTCGTGACATTTTGACAACTCACATGTAGTCACTTGAATCATTTTGTCCCTTTAGTCATCTGAGTCATCAAAATGTCTTCAGTTTACTCATGAAAGTCATCAGAATTCTACGGAGTTGTAACTTTGCTGAAATTTAATAGCTAAAATATTCAAAGTTTTTGCAAGTTCACATATCTTTCTGGTCTTGGTGTGGCTCTTGGATGTTCATTACAGTACAGCCATAAGAATGAAAACATAGGAGTCGAGGAAATAAGCTTTTGGCAAACTCATTTGCCATCTAAAGCATTTTGGCTTGGATTTCATAATTGAATCACGTATAGACCAACACTGAGCGGGGTTGTGCGATGAGAGGTAATAAAAGCCGCATTTTCCGAATTCTGGTACACTGTGCCAAATGGTATCATCTCAGGCATATAAGAATGTCTCGTACAGGTCTCATACCTACCTACATAGACGCACCTATAGAGTTGGTTATAAAAGTTGAGGTTCTTTTTGTGTCATGCGGGAATGGAGGGAGTCACAGAAAGTACCGGTTCTCATAGGAAGCTTATTCGTGTTTAAGCCAAACGGCTTACTTTGGGAAAATGGCTTAATCTTTAAAGTAAGCCATTTCCCAAGAGTGAGCCATTTAGATCCAAATTGGCTCACTTTAGAAAAATGGCGTTGTCTTGAAAGTAAGTCTTTCTGTTAAGATTAAGCCAAATTACATGGGAATCAATAATTTTTTACGAGAAAGCTTGAAAGTGTGCCATTTTCTGAAGAGTAAGCCGTTTTGGCCTGAAATGGCTTACTCTTCAGAAAATGGCTTATTTTCAAAAGTAAGCCGTTTTCTCAAGAGTAAGCCATTTTGCTTAAAACGGCTTACTCTTGAGAAAACGGCTTACTTATCCAAAGAAAGCCGTTGAACGGAATAAGTAACTTGTTTTTAGGAACATATTGGGATAATTATTTATTAGACAATAATCAATTTAACTACGGCATATCTTATTGCTACGATAACCTATAAACTCTTTAATTTTTATTCCTTCGTCTGCCAATCAACTCCCCTTTCACTCACCCTTGCATATCCTCATATTATGGTACGTGAGGTAGGTACCAGTTGCTTTGTGGAGGTCAAACTACCTACAAGTACAGAGTTCAACTATTGTACCATATTCTTCATAATTAGCCCTTTTAAATTTAGTTGCCATAACAGAGGCTCTTTTCCCTCAACTCCATATCATGCATGCCGGAGTGGTCTTAGTGTGAGTGATCGGTGGATGTTTGTTACATTGTGGGCAGATGTAACATTGTAAACACAAAATTAGCAACTGGTATGGTACTAACTTCTTTTCTAAGTTGTCAGTTCACTCTTGTGACATGGTAATTATCACTTTACTAGAATGTTGAGGTGGTATTTATAATATGGACAACACGAACCCAATGGCCAAATGTTGGACTTATCTTGGAAAGGTGACAGGGTACCCTTGTATGGGTGCCATGGACATAATGTCCGATATTTAAAATATGTGTAAGAAAATATCTTGATGATGAGTCATTTAAACTTTCATGTCTTACTATGTTGTATAAAAAATTGTAATTGCAATGAATTATTGTGACCCCCAAAAGTGTTTTTAAGAAACAGGACAGTAGTACAACGATTTATAAAACTCTGGAACTTTGAAATGGCACAGGCCCAAAATGTTCCCAAGAAGACTTGAGATGTGAACCTGATCTCAGAAATTACCGGTGAAGAGTGAAGAAATACTGATTGTATTTTATTAATTTTACATTTGAAATAATGTAAAATTTTAAAATAAATTGTACATTTTATTTTGGTAAAATGTGATGTAGCACTCAATTTCTTAATTTAAATATTGCCTTTTCCTATTAACTTGTTCGCATGAGCTTATTTTTCTTGGAATCATTTGGGCATGAGGTAAAATATGGGACCAATGTTTTCTTCCGTGGATGCCTTGCTCCTTTCTCCAAAAATATGTGAGACTAAAGGCCCTTTTTGGGAGTGCAGTCAATTTCTTTGCAGCAATTTCTTCCATGGATGCCTCGCTTCTTCCTCCTAAAATAAATGAGAGTAGATCTGGTAAGCCTGTACCTATTGGGCTTTAGTATGTACTTCAAGGGTTTCTCTACTGCCTTTTGTTTGGATGGAAATTTCTGTGGTCCCTTATAAATTTGAGTTCCTGATAGGCTGTTGATGATTTTTTGAGGCATCCTTCCTTGTCCTTGCACGTTTAAGTACAGGTGGCATAAATGTCTTTCCTCCTAATGGCATCTAATGCTGACGGGGCATATGTATTAGACATTGCTTGATGGTCCCTTGTTACCAAACAGTGTCCTTCATTTCCAACTTACCAAGAAGTATAAACTTCATGGTGTTGGTAGTACTTTCATATGCCAATGCCTCCTGGACTACATCCTCTTTCTGGGATGTAGGGATAGGTTTGTTCAGTCACCTGCTTCATGCACGCTTAAGCTTCATGTCCACAGAGGACTGCCTCCAGATAGACATTATCATCAGAGCCTTGGTCAACGTTTACTTCTGCAAAGTAGAGTTGCAATCTGTTGTTGTTCAATGGTGGGCGGAAAGTTGACATCAGGAACAGAGTTGAGGGGACAATTATGGCTCTCTACATGGGAAGTTGTTGTTGATGGCAATCTTGAGATAGTGACATAGGCCAAGTATCTACGGCCAACTTTGTGTTAATTTTAATTATTACTATTTACTTATAATATAACATCAAATACCTTCTGTTTGCTATAAAGGATCTTGAATATTGAGGGCTCAAAATACAAGATCCAAATTACCACCACAAAGTGTATCAGAGGTGTACAGAATCTACACGACAGGACAGCAAAGAAACTACATGCCAGAATCCGGAGGGCATTTTCTACATGCTTGTGCTCCAAGAGCAGCACCATTTTCGGTAATACAAAAAAGCTCATAACTTCACTTTCATGGTTTACTACACATCTACATGTGTTTTTCTACCTAAATGTATTTCTAAGTTTTTTGGCTTAGGTCACTATCAATTGATAGACCACAACTGCGCATGAGGTACACACTCTGCCTGTAGTTGTGATAGCTCCACTCACAAGCCGTGACACATGTCCTTCAACAAGTACTCATTTAAAGAAAGCCACATACATCACTGAGCCCTTGTTCCCAGCTGACATGGGTATACTCCACTCCATCTAGCAGAGGGAGCATGTTGCCTAGGTGCGCACATGAATAAAATGACCACAAAGGCATCTACACACAAGTGGCACAGTTAAGATTAAGCTGTGAGCAAGTACCCAGTACCATGTCTCATATCAGCCCCCTCAAAAAATCACAAAGTAGGCAGTCCCATGGACTTAAGCCCTAGAGGGTGTGAGGTGTGGCCATAGGTTCTAAGACATTATGAGCCATACTAGATGTATTGCCTTTTAAAAGAGCATGTAAACATAAACCTTTTTAGCTAGAGAACCCGTTCTACAACCACAGCATGTGATAAGTAACGTAATGGATTGTTACCCATGAACGTATGAAGTAGAAAAATTCCTAGGGCCTAGATGACTCCCTAGGTAACTTTTAGCCTATTTAGGCCTATAAGTAGTACTCGTGACCCCCAAAAGGGACTTGGCACAATAGAAGTTCTTCTCCCTCAAGTTAACTCAAGTGTTCAAGTCATTTTGGTTGATTTTGGCGAGGTGGTAGCTGGAGTATTGCCTGGTTTGAAGTCAGGCAAAGGTCTTTTGTGGAAGATGGTTGGAGTGCAAGGTCAAGACCCTATCCAAATGGTTTTGCAAGATTGAGGAATATTGCCCAAGTTTGATTCGGGGGATTAGAGAGGAGTCGTGCAAATGCAGTCTTTTTTGAATTCACAACAGCCCAAATAATTTGGGAGGTCATTGCCATGCAAAAATTGACTAGACAGGTCTGGATTAGCCCCAAGCACATTGGAGGAAGAAATCATAATGCTTTAGACATGATTTTGCAGTACCAAAGAACAAGATGTAGGCAGAAATCTTGTTATAAACCAAAAGCAATATTAAATACATTATTTCAATTATTTTGGTGCATTATTTTACCAGAAGATGGAAGAAGAAAGTAATCAAAACAAAACCTAATTGACAAGATTGTTCTGTCATAGGATGAACACTTCCATAATTTAAGAACACAAATGGGAGAGCCAACACAGTTGTACATCTCATAAAGCAACTGAAAATCAAATTATGTTTCTTGCTGTACCCCAGCAGAGTTTCACCATAGCAAGAGAAGGGAAAAGGACATAGTTCTTGAGAACCCTTGAAGTTCCAAAAACAGGAGCTCTCATATGTGTTGTCTACCTGACTAGGCAGATGACAGACTCTTGGTACACATTGTATGGTGTGCTTTCTACAAAAAGGAAGGGTGCAGTCACAAGATAATATTATTGCAACAAAGCAATGTATGCAAGTTCCACAATTATGACTAAGCCAGCATATGACCTCCCCCTTTGATACAATTCAGAACAGAGCTGCAAGCATTCTAGATTTTCAAACAGTAACAAATAAAAAATGATGAAAATCACCTTGCAGGTGATTATTTTCAAGAAAGTCTGCCAAAACCCATGAGCCAGGGTGCAGTGATACCCAGGATGCAAAATATCAAGTAGCGAAGCTAGCCACTCAGGTGCATTGCTCATCCTGAGCATACACACACATAAAGCAGCACTGACCATTCCAGTGTGATCATCCTTGTAAGAATGAGTGATGTGCAGACCTTCCAAATAGAGCGAAACAGACCAAGTTGATGGTAGCTAACACCACAAAGTCAGCTTCAAGCATGTTACTGAAGTTTCCACAGAGGTGTGACCTGTTTGATTGAGCTTGCAGGACTGGAAGACCGTGCCTATCCCCCTTGATCTTTGAAGACAAGGGTGGTAAAAGACCACATTAAGAGAGAGCATAACCAGTCAAGAACAAGGGAAAATGAGAGGAAAACTTTCCTTGTGGATGTGTGGTATTAGTATTGGCAGTCACCATCAGATCTGGCTGTAAAACAAACACAGTCCTAATAAAAAATGAATTGCACTGTGCATACAACAGTAATTCTTCAAAGAGGCAGTTGTGGACAACTGTTTAGGAAGTTGTTCCTGCCCAAAAATTGAGTACAGTCATGCAAAAGGAACAATACCACTGCAATAACATCAGACATTGAAACAAGTCAACAAAAACATTAGATTGGATACGATGCAGACTCTTTGCCATCATGAAGATTTGAGTAGGCAATGTCCAATCCACTCTAGAGATGGAAAGAACACAGTGTTTCCACATGCAAGCGATGCACAAGAATTGGAACTAATGAAAGCCACAAGCTCCCATGTGAACTAACTCGAAGAAGACAGTGTTTCCAGTCACTTCAAAAGGCAAGCTTGGATGACCACCACAAACAAGGTAGGATGGTCCATCCAGGTAGCACGAACAGGTTTGGATGTCAAACTATAAATTAGTGTTCTGCAATGTAGACAGTGGCACACAAGATGCTCAGGAGTCTACTAATGCATGAAGACAGACAAGTGCAACAAGGGAGACAAACCTTGCTGAAAGATTGTCCAACATGGGCTCTCAGCAGTTGCTGGGTGGTCCAGTACTATTGAGACCCTAGGGCAAGACATTATTATTAGCCCACCTCTCTATTATTTTGAATTGTAGAGGAGGTTGTGCCAAATCACAAAGACCACTACGAAGGTCTATGAGAGGAAGTACATCAAAGAAAAATCAATGGTGTAGGACTATGTTGATAAAACAACAGTCAAAAGCTACCCGCTTGTGTTGAATCATGGGTATGCTTGCATTCTTGGTCAAGATTATTAACAAAGACATGCACAGACACAGAACTGACATAATTGTGTCCTTGGCCATGTAAATCTTCTCAGATTCAGAAGAAGCCTGTGTTAAGCTAGACAACAATATCATTGTGATGAAAATATCTAGCATTTGTTTCTCCAATAGGAACTCCTGATAGGTTGTACCTGCAGAGTATTCCATGGTCATCAAATATTCAACCAGTAGGGACGCATATGTCACCTTCATTGTTTTGTCCCTTCTGTGAGGGAAGGACTACTGAATGACCTTTGGTAGTACAACATCATGTTGAACTAAACAAGTAAGACTCTATACACGCAACCCACTCAAGGTAATGAAGCACTATGACCTCTGTCCTTGTGAACCCACAACACATCAATGTGAGCAATCCTGTGCTTGAAAAGACTACAAGGTCCAAACAGGAATAAATCAATCATTGTCTTGAAACAAAAGGCGTGCAATCATTTGTTTACACTTGTGTACCACAACGTTGAAATAAGCAGCTGTATCCACAATGTGTATGGCTTGATTAGAATAAACAAGATTCACAGAAATAAAATAACAACAAAACAATAAATTAACATCATAGAACTTGGTTCCAATACCATCAAGATAATAGTCAAAACTGTTGTAATAATCATAATCACAACATGAATCAGCAGAATAACTGAATCTTGCCATTCAGCCAATAAGAGTCAAGAAGAATGTTGAGCTCACTTGAGGATCCTCACTCCAGGACAAAAAGGATATAATCCAAATTGAATCTTTGCTCTAATTGGTCAGCAAGTGACAGCAACTATCCCACAAAGGTGATGACCACAACGGACAAACTTGACCATAGTTGACTCATGGATAGATAGGGGCTGAGGGCAACATTGAGGAGACATACAGGAAAGGATGTATGAGCTAGAGAGCATATATACAGTATGTTCATCACCTTAAGAATTAGATCTGGTTTAATATCCACATTGTACACTCACAGTAACAATTAAAGTGCAGTTCCAGAACTCCACTGTCTTGCTTAAGGAACACCATTGGCAGGGACTGTACATTGCTAGAGATCAGCATCAAATAATTTGTGGTGATGTTTGACCTGCTGACTAAATCATGGCATTGTCAACAGCTTCTAGTGGCATTGGTGTCCCTAACAACCACCAATCGCTCTATTCACTTGATATGTACTATGCAGTGCATACCGCCTAGTGTAGTGATGCAGTGATGAAGAAGGAACTAAAGATTCAACATTCCTTCTCTTGCACTCAGACACAAACAATAGGAGACCATGAGCAATATCAAACTGACCCTACCTATCCCTCTCAAAGTGTTATGGTTGCATGGTTGATGCAAGCACTGATATAGTGAACATTGGTAATTACCCACAAACACGCAGTCTACATGACCATGATACTCGAACTATCACACATTTCATACATCTAGACACTCAGGGTTTCCGACAGATGAAAGTCAGCATGACAGGTTAGGAGAGCACAAACATACATATTGTACATGTCATACAAGAAACAATACATGAAATCGGTCTCCCTCCCCACAAGCACTTACGCTTATGACCCATACACACCATCGTGGTTGTATGTTGTCACAACTCAGCTAGAATTTTTACCTGCAATCAGGTTTTTTGCAAGCTGATAATGACTAATATTTTTCCTCTCTGAGGCTTTCCATTTCCACAAGCCACACTGAGTCTCCAACCATGGGGGTGATTGATACAGGCCAATTAACTATGCCCAACTCTGTGTTTATTTTAATTATTTCTATTTACTTAAAATATAACATCATATACTTTCCGTTTGTTACAAAGGAGAACTACACAAGTACCTTGAATATTGAAGGCTCAAAAATACAAGATCCAAATTACCACCACATACTGCACCAGAGGTGTACAGAATCTACAGGATAGGTCAGCAAAGAACTACATGCCAGAATTCTGCTGTCATCTTCTACATATGCTTGTGCTCCAAGAGCAACACCATTTTTGGTAGTAGAAAAGCTCATAACTTCAATTTCATGGTTTACTACACATCTACACATGTTTTTCTACCCAAATGTATTTCTATGTTTTCCAGCTCAGGTAAGATAGTGGCCTAAGTCATCATTGGCAAAGAGGGTTATATATTGAAATGTAGTATGATCTGTGACTTGTTAGCTACAGTTATTTGAGAGAATTAAGTTAACTAACTGTTAAGCTAAGAATATGGGTTTGTTCCACATAATTGGAACAAAACTCTGTGTGTTACACAGTTTCTGGAACATTACACCTTGCTATTGGGGGTGTTCTCTACAATATTGTGTAGGGTCTACATTTCCATGGCACTGACATATCCTTCTCTTGAGGGTGTTCTCTAGCATGCAATCTTTCTTTGGGACTACAACCTTTTCTTGTTCTTTTCTCTTCGCATGGTGGCCTATTCTTTTGGTATCTAAGGAACCCTTATCCACTGGTAAGCAAGCCAATATACTATTAAAGTATATGGTATCTTGGCATATATGTCAATGTCATATATGCATCACAATCACGAATCTACACCACACTTTGTTTTCATGTTGCAAACACTGCAAACAAATTACTACTGTAACCTGCCTGTATGTTTGCAAAAGGTCAGAAGGTACAGGTGGCATACTGGATGTTTCAAGAGCATACGGTTGGCTGTTTTATGCATTGCTCAAGCCACAATTTGGTTCATGATGCTTAGTTTTAATAGAAAAATCTTTCTAGTGCATGGGTGGTATACTGGATTTAATGATTTAATCATGAGTTGTTTCAGGTGAGATTGCATGGTGGGCCTAGTTAAGAAGATTGTGCTAGGGTGAATTATTTTATAAAGCAACGGCACATTGGTCACTATGGAAAATACAAGTGAGTTATTACACATGACTCCACAGTTGTTGTATTGCATCATCTGACACTCATGTGCAATCCAAATGCAACAGCTCACTGTTTGCATGAAGACAAATCTCTGATTCAATGCAGTGGAGTTACTTATGCATCACTGCAAGCTGCAAGGCCAGTGAGTATTTGTGCAGTTTTTCTGACTCGGATGATCTTTTTGGTTTAGAATGAGTATCTGAATTCACAACTGTTTCTTTAACAATTATAGAAATAATAAAGGCCTTCAATGAAAAAGTGCTCTTATGACTTGCATTAGATGTCATCTGATTTGAGAGTGGTGCTCAGAAACATGACTTTTATCATTCAAATTTCAGAATATTTCAGAAGCTGTAACATTAAACTACAATCCATCTCGTATGTGCTGATGGTATAAGGTACCTGAGTGTCATTTCATCACAACAAATCAGGAACCTTAAAGTAAATTTTAAGTTCTTCTTACATATTTGGTCATTTAACACAGCCAAGTCCTTTTTGTTTGATTTAACATGGACTAAATCACTGGGAGTGTGATCTTCAGAGTGGTTGTGAGTATGATCATGATTATGGTGGTATTACTTTATAGGACCAAACACTTGACACTTGTCTACTGCTTCAATGATTCTTCTGTCCTCATTGCTAAACTGAAAAACAAAACATTACATCTTGATAACCATAGTGTACTTGTGAAAGTACTGGTGTTGTGACTCCTTATAAGTTCTGTTGTGGTATTCCTTATGGAGAACAATGAGTTGAAATAACTTACATGCCCACGTGTTCTATCATCATAATCATATCCTTTCAGCAGTCTGGGATATCTGCAATGCTTGGTTGACTGCTCTACAGTTGCAGAGACATGATCAGAGGAGAGTTGGTTTGAGATGCACCTTGTTTTAGTAGGCGTTTTGGTACAACCCAAGTACACTGCCCGAAATGTATGTTTTCATTGCAGTCTTTTCCCTAAGCAGTGATGATGTCAGCTGATTTATGTGCAGCAAGTTGGATTAGCTCATTGTGTGCATGTTTGCCATTCTATCTGCTACATGTTGAGTGAGATGAAGAGGTTTGTTTCTCTAGAAGAACTATTCAAGTACTTCATTTGACACTGCTTCATCCACAAGAGTGTCAATTTCTTGAGCTCTTTCTTGAGGGGACACCTGAATGGTGTTCTGTACCCTTGGTTGTTCCTCCACCAATAAATGTTTCAAGACACCCAGCTCAATACAAACTCACTAAACGCATCAACCTCTGCTGATTTTGGCTCTGATTCATGTGCTTCTTCAGCTTCCAGCACAACCTTAAAAGGGGATGGAGCTGCTTTTGCCCATGCTTCAGCTTGTTCTGCTTCTTCTTGCACCTCTATGACTTCTAGCTCATTTGTTTCTGCCAATGTTTTCTGTCCTTGATTCTGTAGCTCCTTCCTTAACAGATGCTGCAACTAGTTCTGCCTCAGATTATGCAGTGTGTTTTTTCTTTGTGCACTTGCAGCATACCAATGTGTGTGCTTATTGTCAGTGATTCAACAACAGTTATTGTTACACCACCTAAAAGCTGAAATCATTTTTGTCATTGTCAGAACTGGGTTGTAGAGTAGTTGATTACTTGCAGAGTCATTTTTCAAACTAGCAGTTGTGAAACTGAAACACAGTCTTCACACTGAAGGTGGAAATGTGACTCATAAAAAATATTTTGATGCCTCATTTCCTATTCTTTGTAAACATTCGAGTGGTACACACAGAGACAGCAGATAGAGAGGACATTGCCACATCAGTCGTCAACTGGATCTCCACAAATTTTGAACACCATGGGCATCACTCTTAAACAAGGTTGGCGTCAATGACTCTAATACAAAATGAAATATTTCTTCAACACACATACTATAGAGGAGCGAAATATAACACAGTTTGTCCTTTCTCCAATGGTCACAAGGAGCACCTGTAGTCATGATACTTTTTTCATGGAAGGCAAGATCACTTCAAAGCACCCCCAAAACATGCACTTATCTGTTTGGGGATGTGGCCTCTATCCTCCAGTACATCATCAGGTGTCCTCCTACCTCCAACAAAATGGTACAGTGATATAAGCCCTCCTCTTCATTTAGTTTGAAAGAATTAGCTATCTTATGCCAACATAGTACCAAGTCTAATGTTACGAGATCATGTACATTATCCCCTGACAATATAATCACAATATGCATGACTTGACAGGGTTCACCCTTTCTGCCTTTTTTGTACGCTCCCAGAGGGAAACAAAAAGTTTTTGGATGAGGTTTGCCTATATAACATTTTTATGAATAGTTTCCTGGATATCATGCACCTGGAAAAATCATGAGACCGCCCTTTGGACTTCTTTAACACCTCCTGCATTGTCAATTTACAGTAGACATCAAAGATTGAAACACAAACTCTCCTTCACTTCTTATCAATAACGACAAAACAAAGCTGTTGGCATTTGTTCAGTTAAAGCCTGTTATGTTGACCCTAATTGACTGTCCATTAATACACAAAAATGCAATTAGTCATTCCTCTTCTTCATGCATTCCTTTGCCAATGCATAGGTATTGGTACTTTTTGATGGATTCTCCCACGAGTACCTCTGAGCTGGGAGACATATTGTGGTAATATTTCACCATGGGCAAATGCTTGCAAAGGAGGTCTGGCACCCTTGTGGAAGGCACCGCACAAGACAGTCATAAAGAAGTCACTGTGTTGAGTCCCATGTAGCCAACAAGTCCTGTGTGATTATTTCCTTATCTTCCCCTTTCAATGCCTCAAATTTTCATCAATGTCTCTCATGTCAGTGCTTCCGGTGTTGGCAGAAAGTAACACATGTTTTGAATGTCTCCCCACACCTTTGGTGTCTACCACAGCATCAAGAGTGTCTGCTTGATGTGTTCTGTGTAGATGCCCTCACACATGATTGACAGCAGGATGTCATCCTGTTTCAAATGTTGCATATTCAAACGCACGACATGCAATCAAAAGGCATGATAAAAAGGCGTGGTTTTGATGCAAAGTTTAAAATGGGGGCAGTTATATAGAACCCCAGGACTTCATCTGACAAAACACACTTTCCTAGTGCTTTCATCTGACAAAATGGGCGGGCGTCATCTTGACATACAGAAATGAATGTATCAAAAAGGGTATTCTAAATTGCCTAAAATATGGACAGACAAGACTGATTGTTCTAATACCTGTGGTACTGATTTTGCAACAAGTCAGACATAATAAGTATCCGGCTCATTTAATTGCAATATCTTTTCTTGTAGCCAACTATATTGGAGTGAATAGCATTGCTGAAAAACTGAACTTCCTTGGATTTAATTAGTGTGCTTCAATTTACAGTTCCAAATGATATTATTTTCTTTGTGTGGCCAAAATTGGATATTACTTGTAAACAATTTTGGCGAGAAAATCAGTTATCAGAAGAATCAGTCTTAGGTATTGTCTCATAGTTCAGAGACATTTTTCACCATTATGTACATAGAAACCACATTCTCTCCTAACTCACAAAAATGCTTCATCTGACAAAACAAATTGTTCTGACAGACAAAGTCCCATGGTTACATCTAAACTGCCCCCATTTGAGAGATATCTCAAGATAAGTTCCTAGTTTTTTCCATTTCATGACTGCCTTTCAAATAAGCATTTTGAAAGACACAGGAAGTCACCCACTGGCCATATTGGTGTCTCTCAAATACTGCACCTTTCAACTATGTATGTCTTTTGACTATGTGCACCTTTTGGTTACTTGCCAATAAAATACAGGGGATTGGATGTATTTTACCAGGAAGCCCAGGAGATCCTCCTGGCTCTTGCGGATCTTGCAGAATATCTTTTGGGAGTACATAGGGATATTGTAGAGCACAAAGAGAGCACTGATGCGTTATGTAGGAATCATAAAGCACATGTGCATCACATGATTAAAATGTAGAGGTGGTGTCACTGGCACACCATAATACTAAAAATACCAACCTCTTTAACTGTGTCGCATGTTGGGGCTAGCAAATTTGTTAGTTTTGTTTTTAAGCAGTGCTAAATCATGATTCCCAGCTCCACCATCACTCCAGTCCACTTGAATTAAGTCACTGTAACCTTTTGGTTACATGCTTTATGTCATTTTTAAAAACAAAATCAAAAAGTGTTATAACAACCTTCATTTCATCAAATGATTGATTTGAGAGTGGTACTCAGAAGAATGATTTCCATCTTTTAGATTTTAGAATACTTCAGAAAATGCATTGATGTCTATACATTTGTGATTTTGTTCTCATGGTGCCAATCCAATCATGCAAAAGATTTAGGAAAAGAATAAGTATGCAGTCTACTGTTTATCTCTGTTCATAAAATCCTATGGATTATAAGAGATATTTTGCTGATTTGTCAACATTTATGATTTCACACAATAAAGCAATCCTGGACATTCTAAAACCATCATAAATTGCTGCTCTTTCACCACAGCAACATGCCCTTGTGCACAGCTCCAAGTAACTCCTGTTTGTTGCTCAGTTTTGCCAAAAATCACCAAACTCACATCACCTCATCTTTCCACACCATACACATCTCTACTGCACAATTTTAAAGGGTGGCAAGTGGGGAATTGGGACCTATGGGGAGAATGCAGACTAATTTGAAAAGAACCTGATATGAGATACAGCACCAATGTGCAAACCCTAACCCTAACCTGTCTTAGCATCAATAGCTTCAAATTCTTCATAAGATATATTTGAATGCTTTTGACATTTTCTAGCTCTTGTGAAACAGATTTACTGTATTTGTTTCAACTTCTCAAAGTTCTCAGTCAAGAAATCTTTCCAATCCTATCAAAATGGAGCTTTCCCTAATGAATTTGTGGCAAACATTTTAAGCATGTGAATACAACAAAGCAACACATATTATAAGCAAAAGTTGCCCCCCATTGCCCACAAGGAAATTAATCCTATGCGTGGAGCCAAGAAAAAGTTCCCTTCTTGTTGCATATCCAAGAAGACCCAAAGCATTTGGCCTATATTTGCAATGAAGCCTTATGACAAGGCTACAGTTGGCCAAAGAATTTTCTCTTGCATCTGCTGTCTTCAACCAAAGCCCCAAGAATGGGAAGACTACTAATTTTATCATAGCAAACAGTCACCGAAAAATATGATGGGCTAAGTGCATTCATGAAACACATTTCACCACATCACAGAGATGTAATATGGCACACTGATGCACACAACAAAAAAGAAGGAATAACTCTTGGCAGAGTTTATCTGTATCTGTATCATTGGATAGTCTTTTTTTATCTCAAAGTACCCAGAAGAAAGCCCTAGTGATGGCATCAAGAATATGCCTTATTTGCTTGACTTGCTTGGTGGAGAAGTGGCACTATTCAGGCAGAGCTTCACTTATGGAGGAGCAGGTCATACACAGACATCTAACCTAATATGACAGTTGTGTACATACTTACATTGTTGGCATTATCATGTGATGTGTTCAATTTGTATTGCCATCTCAATCGCAATATCAACCTTTCTATGAGACTTGTGTTTTGTGTGGAGAAGTGCTTCACAATCAACTCCTCATTCATGACAGCTTGTATGGGAGTGAACCAATCCATTGCATCATATCTGAATTCAAGTCTGTATTTGCCTCTCTATATATATACATTTGATGAATGTAGACTGCACCTTGGCTTCTGTTGAAAAAGGAGCATTGTAACAGGGAGCATGGTAACAGATAGGCTGATGGCCAGGAACATTTTGAATGTTATTCATGCATGCAAAAATTATGCTCAACAAGACACACAAATTCAGCACCTGTACACCCTCCATTGATTCAGTTCTCCGCAGAAATTCAATGCTCTTGCACTTTGTCAGGTACACATGTACTGCAGAGTCACCCACATCTCCTACCAAGCTACAGAAGGATGTAATGGTGTTTGGATTTATGTTGCTGGACACTCATTTTGTATTGTTATCCTTTACACTATTGAGAAAATGAATCAGCCGTGAGCAAAGAGTAACTAATTTCACTTTTCATGCTACTGTGGTTACACAAGACCCATGTTAGGTTAATGGTTTCCCTTCACTAATATGAAGGTTACATACATTAGGGGCAGCATGACTTGGGTGCTTTTGGTGTTAGTTGGGATCCTGTGGTGCAATGTTGACCACTGATTTTGATTTATTGACACTGTTTGCTACAAAAGTTGTGAGGCTATACAAGGATCACAATCACATAGAGTATGTAAGGAGACATTAGATAAGTATGTACTGCCGCATATGGTCTGAGAGACTCCACCAACTTTCCCATTCCAGTAAGATCCAATTGTAACAGGTGTTTGCAAAAAGTAAGATCTTATGTTTTCTGCTTTATGATATTTGACTCTTTAATTACATATTTAATTTTGCCCTCACGCATCATTATTCCATTGGCCATCTTTTCATTGCAAGTGGTCTTACAGACTGCTGCCACTTACCCATTGATCTGCAAAGCTAGGAATTGAAGTCCCTGGTTAATATTTTAAGAGGGGCTCAATTTTAATTTTTAACAAAATGGTTTTTCAAATATGATGTAGCATGGAACTGGTCAATGTCTATTCATTGTAATGGTTCTGTGGACATGCCCACTTGCTCCTTGCAGCTAATGACCTGTTTCTAAAAGGTGTTTTTTTTCCTGGAAAAGGTTAGTCCAACTCCTATGCTTATTTTAATTGTTTGATTTTCCAATCAACTTCTTGCTGTGCTATGACACCTTGTCATTTGTGCTTCCATGACAAAAAGACATTCAAGAAAAACCCTATCGTACCTCCTTGTTGCAAGAAAACCATTCTAATGGTTATGGGCAAACCGATATGGAGAGTAATGGTGTTTTGTTTTGTCTGGATTTGAGTTGTTTAAGTTAAATTTTTTCAATGCAATACTTTCTATTACCATGCAACTTGTGAGATCTCCCTGACTGACCGTTAAGCAATTGTATCCACTTCCTCTACCATGTTTAGAAATCAATCCAAAAACATACCAAAAAGTTACTTTTCTTTTCCAACAGGTGTTCTAAGAATAATGCTGCCTAATGTGGTACCTGTTTTTGCCTGTACAGTATGTGGTTATTTCGATGGCTGGGTTGACACTGCAAACGAAAAACACCGGTAACCTCCCGGTACACTTGCAAAACATCAGAGTGTACAGGGAGGTTACCGGAATTTCAAGAGTGTACGGGAGAGTTACCGGTTTTTATATACGTTACTTAAGCCACATTTTTGTTTATCACGCTAAGCTTTGAAGCAAAAAAATCTTTGGAGTGGTTGTTTGTTTCATGACTCACATTTAGCAAATCACGAGTTGTAAACAGCAAGATCACCTGTTGGGTCTAGTTTTGGTTTCAATTCTAGGCTTGATCTATGATTTTATTTGGTGAGTGCGTATTGGGCCTATTCGCATTTTCAAAATATGGTAAGTCTATCAGAAATGATTGTGCCAAAAAATGAGAACATAAGTGGGGCTGAAAATTGGTGCAGTGCGCCTATGTGTTTGTTACTTATTCCTTTGTATTGTTTCACCTAATTCTTGTGTGGTATATTCCTATGATAATATAGTTATAGTACGTACCGTACTACAACACCGGTGCTTGACTCAGAAGCAACTGTAGCAGTGTGCCCTCTCACTGCTTTCACATCACACATGTATTTTTTTCAATTACATCACTGATACCCCACCGGCCACCATAGGAACGGCCAAACCTCCACAGACTGAGTTATCCCTCCCGCCTTGCACCGCCATGTTGCCAACAACAATTGGCAGTGGTGGGTATATTTTGGGGGTGAGTTTTCATGAACTCGTCTTGTTTTAGAGTATTATACTCACCACATGTCCATTTTTCAATTGAATAGTTTCAGGCCTACCAGCAAATCGCGAAACTCAGTCCACAGACTGAGTTAGGCATTCCGCCTTGCACCGCCATGTTACCAACAACAATTGGCAGCGGTGGGTATATTTTGGGGGTGAGTTATCATGAACTCGTCTTGTTTTACACTATTATACTCACCAGAAGTATTTTTTTTCAATTATAAAGTTACAGGCCTAGTCGTGAAATCCCCGAAACTCAGTCCACAGACTGAGTTTGGGATTTTGCTTTGCACTGCTGTGTTGCCAACGACAATTGGCAGCGGCAGGTATATTAAGAGAGGTGAGTTGCGTGGAAGACAATTATTTTGGTGGGTGATGTGTTGGGTGGGCCCCTAAATATGGTGATGTAGTATGTTCAATTTTATTAGTGGAGATAAATTACACATACTCTGCTATTCCTGTAGTCCAACAGTAGGTAGTCCTCCCAATAACCCTCCTGTACGTTCCGGTAGCCCTCCCGTATGCTCCGGTAACCCTCCGGTACTCTCTGGTAGCCTTCCCATAACCTTCCGGTTACCCTCCCGTACACTTCTGGTAACTCACCCGTACACTTCCGGTATGCCACTGGTAAACATTTTTTTAGCATCTAAGTAATGCAGTTATAGCCACTAATTACATTGATATCGATTCTAAGACTTACTGAGAAGTCTGTTTTCCTGTAACAAAGTACCAATTCCTATCATATGTAGAAATAAATCCGTAAGCTCCTTTTGGTCTCTAATTTCGGTATCCTCCCAGTAGACTCTGGTAACCCTCCCGTACACTAGTTTGCTGGAGGGTTACAGAAGTGTACTGGGAGGTTACCGGAAGATACCATTCTGGGGGCTCCGGTAACCTCCCCATACACTCGAGTGTACGGGGAGGTTACCAGTGTTTTTTGTTTGCAGTGGATGTGTGATGGTCATTAGAGGTCATTTGTCAAATGTCTTGAGATGTATTAGAGTTAGATGTTTTATAAGATTCTATCTTGAATCTTCGAGTTTTTATTTTCTTTGTTTTTATTTTTGTTGTTAGCAGCAACACTCACCACAAGCTATATTGTGTTGTGGTATGTCCTTTATATAGTTTTGTCATATTCATGCTATGCAGTGACTTTGTCTAGGTTTTACAAGCTTTCAAATTAGGAAGCCTGGGCGTATCATTGGGTCATCAAGTACATCTTTTGAAAACATTGAAAAATGTCATTTTTGTGTCCTTTGAATTGTTTGCACAGGTACTTTTTTGTAGACAACATCATCTTTCAAATATTTGATTGATTGATTGATTTCATTTATAATGTTCAGCTTTTTCAAAAATACTTTAATGCTATATATTTACGTCTTTTTCAGTAGAAAAGTATTAACAAGATTATCCTTTGTGATGCCTCTTGCTTGTACTTCAGAAAATTTCATCCAATTTTCTAGATGAGTGTTTAAAAACAATCAATCCCTACAAGGAGCAACCCAAAGAATGGTTCATTTGTTGACGAGAGGAGGCTTGTTCTCTTTCTCCATTTACAGAGCTACCCTGAAATGCAAACAAGACGAGATTGTTTGCTTGAGAAATTGAATTTAACCAGGATCATTCTGAGATTAAGCATCCACATTTTTGAAATTCAATATTCTGCATTCACCAAAAAAGGACATTTCTTTGATTTCTAGGCAATGCATCAATGGACACCATTGTATACTAAGCAACAGACATAAGCTAGACAAGATTCATTGAACTGCAGAATCAATCAGTGAGGGAATCATTCGTCATCTTAAAATCCCAAGAATGGATCAACAAATAGCGAATCAACAACAAAGAGTTGTTTTTTGTTGTATTGTTTGTTTGACTTGAATGTCCTGACCAATTTATAATTAAATTGTTCTGTAAAATGACAGGTCAACCACGGAGGCTAGTGCGTGAGAACTCTCCAAATACCCCATGTCCAACTCAGTAAAAGAAAAGCCCCATGTACAACTCAGTAAAAGAAAAGCATTTTTTATTCAGTCCTACATTCATAAGACTACTGATTTTGCTGGAGAGTAGACTCGACAGCGATTCAGGATTATACCACATCACAAATCATATCTCAAGGTAAAGCGAGACAGGTACATGGACAGGTACATGGGCAAGCACATGTCAATGGAGTAATGTATTCCAGGTTTGTGTTCAATCTCCACGGTGAAGACGGACTGTGAGGTGTAGAACAAACAATGATTTTGATACCATACACTCCTTACTTCATAACAACTGATGCAGTCTAGGTAGTTATCCGAAAGGCATGGTAGTACAGTCAGATTCCCCTTGCTTATTTTTTTTTGGCAAGGTCAAGGGAACAACCAGGAAACAACCAGGGAAAAACCAGGGAACAAAACCGCAGCCACACAGATTCTTATTTTTAGTAGGCAGATTTGTAGTAGTGGCGGGCCGATTTCGTGTTTGAAGGCGCTTCTACCCCAGTTGAACCACTTGAACCCAACGGATTCCACAGGGCATTATCGAGTGAAGCATGTGGTTCAGTCGCGACAGACAGACTTTATGTCAAAAACGTTTCGTAGGCCGCCACACGAATCAATGAAAATATATTGAAATTGCGCAAGACTTGGAGCGTGTGTGATGTGGTCATTCTTCCCTCTCCGCTCTTCTCGTTTGGGGTCTCTTCGCTCTCGGCGCCCTCCCTCTGGAGCCTTCGGAAGACCGCACGCAGTTCAAGCAACAGCCAAGCGACATAGCCCAGACATATCGGTGATTCACTCAACAGGGCAACAAATACATACACATCACCAGAAGTCTGCGATTGTCGATTTCTACGCACGATCGTCGCAATTGTGAAACAAAACCACAGAGAGACAGTAATAACTCGACCGGCAACAAACAGAAGCAGCGAAGGCAGTCTTGACCCCCCTGCTAAAATTCAGCGCGTTGCGCAATTGCACTCTTGCCAAAGGCCCCCACTTCGACGAGCAACTCTCTCCACTCACGACACCGCAACAACCGTCGACGAGCGCTCGCGCATCCTCCAGCACTGTCCCTACACCAACATTCCACCACATTGGCGCCGACCATCACAAGCCATCACCATGACTCCCACCGCCGCACAAACAACATCCGCTCGAAGCTGGTTCGCCTCCCTCCCAACGGACGAACAACGCGCCGCCGCCTCGTCCATCACCGATCCGGTCTTTCTCGTTCTTTTCCTCGATCTCGCCCGGGAAGAAGGTGAGCATTCATCGCTTTGGGATACACATGTTGTTGTTTTGGAATTCCTCGTTCTCACCGTGCCCCCCCCGCCCCCGCCGTATGCCACGGACGCAGCGACCGCGCCGTCCACGTGGGAGGGAATCGCGGCGCGGTACGACGCGTATATGAGTCGTGTCATGGAACGAAGGATCGTGTCGGACGATGCGGCGATCGATTCGAAACGGGAGGCGATGGACCCGAACGATGGAGCGGGGAAGGATGCTCCCGAGACGAAAGTGCCGGCGAACAACGCAGAGGCTGACGCCATGAAACCGGTAGACCGTATGCCGAACGACGCCACGACAGAGTCTGGAATGGAGACGATGGAAAATACAATTGTCTCGTTACCCTCCGCGGGCAGCGATGGAGGAGAAGACAATTTGTCAAACCTGCTGAATTTGCTGATAAGTCACGTCTATGCTATACTTCCCGCGTCGTTCTCGAATGATGCAGATGAAGTTAGGAAAATGATCAACGGGGATGTGACGTCCAATGGGAAGAGTCCAACACAGGATAAGAAAGACGCGACGGCGTCATCGTCATCATGCAACAGCAACAACGACAGTTTGAATAATGGAGGTGTGGCGGCCTTGACGTTGGATCCATCGACATTGGGTACTTCGGGGGAAAGCAATCTATTTTGCAATTTGGCAGATCAGATTGTAAGTTTAATGGGGACGAATTCGTCGTCGGGGACGGGAGAGGAGAACGGGGAGGAGGCGCAAGGAGAGAAGGACGCTCCTACAGTTCCGAGATTTTTGACCGAACAATCGTCTCGTGATTGTGGGTTATGGCCCCGTTGGATAGACTTGTCATCCAAAGACGAGGATGGTGACTTGCAACAGAAAAAGAAGACTTCTTTGGGGATCCTTCTCTTGGCGGGATTCGAAATGTCCATTGAAGCCTCGTATCAAAGATGGCTACGGAGAAATGGAGGCCAACGACAGCAACAGCAGACGTCAACTCTGCAAGTAGGAGAAGTAATGTTCCACATGGGCGAAGAATCGGCTCTTCATACCGTTTGGCAATCGAGTTCTAGTGAGAGCAATATTCTTCCGGCGTCAGAACTTAATGCGGACACCAAACTAACGGAAGACATTGAGCAAATATTTCGTTTTCGCAAGACTCTCGCGGAGGACGGCGACAAAGTCCTTACCCTCCTCTCCCCCGAGGACTTGACCCAACTCGAATCCAACTTCCAAAACCGAGAGGCGGCCTTGAAGGCCGAGCATCTCCTCATGACACCGCTTCAATGGATACTCTCCTCCTCGTCAGCGGTGCTGCTGTGTCTGAGCTTGAATGATGTGATGATGGGGATCTGGACCAAGACTAGGAGTCTATTAGCTGGCGGGGGTAAGGGTAGTCAAAAAGAGGAGGGCACGTCGCTGATGGAAGACGTTGAAAGTATTGGTGAAGTGTTCATGTCGCAGTCGAAGAAACAAAAAAAGAAAAAGAAGAAGAAGGTTAGTTATTGTGTGCGAGTCGTTTGTGTTGGGCTTTCGCACTTGGAATATTGAACTGACGTTTTTCATTCTGCCATTCCTTAGCATAAACGAAAGCCCCTTAGCCATGACGCTCATTCAAAGGCAAAAGTGGAGAAAGCCGAACCAACGGGTCCACCAAGTACCCCCGTCGCAAAAGTCGAACTTGGCCCTTCTATTGTGGTTGCCGATGGAGATAAGTATCACGAGGAATCAGCGAAGTCTCCCGTGGACGACGTACCACTTGAAGTCAATGAGCGGCCTGATAGCGACGAAAAGAAGAGTGATAGCCCTGATCCCTTGCCAATCAATAATAGCTCGGATCCCTCTCCAACCGATAATTGCCATAATCCCCCGCCAATCGCCATCACAACCAGTGAAGCGGAGTCGATCGATCTTCCATCAGAAGAAAAGATCGAAACGGGATCACCTGAGCCAAACCCAGTCACCAATGCTCAACAGGAAGCGACAGCTGAAGACGATGCCGATGAAAGTGCATGGGAAACAGTGCCCGCGAAGACCCGTAAGCCCAAAGTAAAACCGCCAACTGAACAGCCCAACAATAAATCCAGCTTGCAGAATAGGTCATCGCAATCTGGTCGCAACAATGCGGGCGCCCCTTCCACGGGTGACGGAGGCAATTCGACTAACACTCGGAAGGGCAAGAGACGGAAAGATAGGGATAGGGGAAAGCGTCATCAAACAAAAGTGGTGAAAGATGTTCTAACTCACATATTGGATGCTGTTGATGATCAAGTAGCTCGGAGGGTGAAGCAGGGTGCAAAATCTGTCTCGTCCGATGACCGGCGCAGGCCATCAACCAACGATAAGCGCTCCGTATCATCGAACAATAGGAGTCATGGCAATAGTGATCAACGACGAAAGGCTGCCCCCGTACCGTCTTCGACAAACTCGAAACAGCCGAGAACTATGCGTGACGTAGTCGTTGGAGCCGTGGCCTCACCTGCGAAAAGTAATGTGAAAGTCCCGAATGGGGCGCCGAATAAAGCGAAGCTAGCTGCCGAGCCTACTAGAGGCTCAAAGATCAAGCCGGGCTTAAGCTATAAGTCTGTGATTGAACCCACTCGTCAACCTGCTGTTGTGACGCCATCTCCAGTAAATGGAACGAAGGCACCCGACGTAAAGGTGAACCGTGTTGTTGAACATCAAATAATGAAGGACAAAATAATTGCTGGCGATTCGGATGGGAATGTGCCGTCGAACGAGACTCCAGTCAAGTCTCATGTTACGAGGCCAGCTGTTGAAAATGAAACTAAAGTAACCTCAGCCAAGGAAGACTCATGCCGAACACCACTGTCAGCGACCGATGACGAGCGCAACAATCCCCCGCTTTCTACTCTTCTCGGACCCGGAACTTCCTGCAGTGCAACATCATCAGTGGCGTCCAGCTTGGAGGCACCGCACAGTTCCAGATTCCGTCATCAATCAATATCTACGACGGAAGACGTGGGGGTTCATTTACTTAATGTTTGTAGACAGCTTTCAGAAGAAATTGACACGTTCATGTCGCGACGATCTCATGCATTAAACGTCAGGCGTAAAGAACGTAGTGCTGTTCTAGGTGCATTGCAAGATACGCTTAGGGTAAGTTGATCCCTAGTCGACCTGATTTCTCTGTAGATCCGTTAGACTCTGATGTTTTTGCTTTTTTATCAAAGAAAATTTGGCCTGGCAGCTGTCACGTTGAAATGTACGGAAGTTGTGCTACTCAGCTTGATTTACCTTCATCAGATTTGGACCTCGTAGTCTGCGGGTTAGATGAAATCATCATGAATCACATTCCCATCGAACAAACGTCGAACAGCACTATGAAGAGTCCAACCAATAGTACACAAACTTTGCATCAAAGCCCAGCAAACAGCGTCCAAAATTTGCGTCAGTCCTTTGACAACAGCGCCCACAACTTGCCGCATAGTCCAGGAGAGACCACACCCCAGATACGCATTCCGAGTAACCAAGAATTTGAATCATCACATGGTGAACCTGCCGCAGATCAAATGACCGACTTTGCCCCCGAGGGCGAACACGAAATGGTCTACGATGCATCCGAAGAAGACGTTACTATGGGAATGGAAAGTTATAACCCTGATTACCATTCAAATCAGCAAGAGTATTACTATGTGCCCTACAACTACATTCCTCCCATTTCTCTCAATGCCCAACGAGTAATTCGGTTGGCAAGTGAGTTAGAAATGCAACCGTGGGCCGTCCAAGTAAAGGCAATCCCCACTGCAGCTGTTCCTGTAGTGAAAATGCTCGCAGACCCATCGAGGCTTCCTGGCGCTGTGGGAAATGGAAGCAGTTGGATGATACCACAGCACATTGCAGCTCAAGCTGGCGCCCCTTGTTCACCTCCTTTGTCACCGGACCAAATCCCAGTGGCACCAAATCAATTCTTCCAACAGGGTCAAGCTTCGTCATCTCATTTCTTTTCTCAACATTCGATGCCAGCATGGAGAGGAGCTGATATTATGAATGGTCTACAACCCGTGGATATCACTTTCGAGGGACCGGAACATGGTGGAATAGGATCAACGACGTACTCAGCGTGCGTTGTACAAGAAGCCTGCAACGAGACTGGCCTACCACCGGAAAGTACTCCTGTTGTTCAGGTTGCGATGGTGCTCAAAGAGTTGCTGGCGCAGCGCAGACTTAACGAACCTTTCTCCGGGGGTCTCAGTAGCTACGCCCTACTCCTGCTGCTATTGGCAGTGATGAAAGAAAGAAGGATAATTCAAGAAGAGATGGAGCGAGTAGAGAAGCAACGCCAAGAAGTCAGTCGACTCGATGGAGATAGCAAGCTTTCTCAAATGCAGAACAACACTGGTACTCGGATGTCTACCGCACTTGTCAATGCAGGCAAAAATACGGCTCCCAAGTCTGAAAAAAGGAAAGTTGAAGAGGTTCCTCCGGCAGTTGCCCCACCAAGTAATGGCAAGGTTATTGTTGACAAAATAGAAGAGCCGTCTAACATGCCCTCAAAACAAATCGCAACTTCGTCATGGGCATCGATTGCAAAGAAATCTAACGGATCAACGACCCGAACTGATTCCACGAGCACTACAACTATATCAAACAGTTCCGCTATGGCAGTAAAGAATATTCTCAATGAAAAAAATAGAGCTTTTCCATCTTCAGGTACAGAGGAAACGAAAAATGCCTCGAACAGAAATGCAAAGACATACAACGCAGCAGCACAGTCAGGTAGCAGCTCTAACTCAGCGGAAACAGAATCGGAACCCACCCAATGTAAAATCACCAATACTCTTCCACAAAGTAAGGTCACAGTCGAAGGTCAGGTGACTCAATCTACGGAGGAAGATGCGAAATTAAGACCCCCTCTGATACCGCAGTGCTCAAATGATGTTCTCGAGGTCTTGTGCTCTGGCGAACTGACATCAGGGAAGCTTCTTATGCATTTTCTCTTATTTTATGGTCAGCACTTTGATGCACAATCCACGTTGATTGATATCAATGGAACCCACCATCCAGAGTATGGCAGATTAGATATTGACAAGTTGTCGCCTTTCGTCGCTCGCCCACCTGGTGGCACAATAGATCCAGTCACTGGCATGTACTCAGTTGACCCAATAGTAGTGTACGATCCTCTTGAAGGTGCCATGGACCACAATGTTGCGAAAAGGTGCTATTGCTGGAATAATGTTCGGTGGGTATTTGCCCAATGCTACATGACAGTGTCAAGTGTTGTCGAAACAAGCGGCACGAGCACCAAAACAGCTGCAAAAGTGCGACATCGAGGGGACCCAGCAAAAGATGGAGCTAGTGCAGTCGTCAAATCTGGCGATTCTACCCCTAAGGAACAACCTGGAACCAACAGTGATCTCACAACACCAATTTTGGAGCTTTTGTTGTCTTTCTAAATCTTTCCACTCACAGATCAGAGTGGTTCAAGCTTGTTCAAGTAACATAATCCTTTTTGGTAACATCATGTAAAAAGATGAGTCAAAATTTTGTTATGCTACTCCTATGTGTGAGCGTCAGTTATTAGAGTTGTGCTTCTGTCTTGGGACTTGCATCTACCTCAAAGGAACTATAATACGAACATGACAAGACAGTTGAAAGATACGTTCTTCGTGAGGTTTGGGTGCTTACCATTCATAAATAATGTGTCATGCATAAAGTGCTTTATATTTGACAAACCAAAACACGAGCACTTGCTTAAAAGAATTGGATTATTAGTCGTCGTGTTTTGTATTGCCATTGTCTATGCACTTGCTCAAGCACAAGTGCATGAATAACATGCTGATTGACATTCTGATCAGCCGCCTGGGCAAGTGAAGTTTTCTACGGCTTTCATAGAAGAACTAATAAAAAAATGAAAACACCAGCACTTGCTTAAGACAATTAGGTCATTAGTTGCTGTGTTCTGTATTGTTATTATCTATTCACTGGCGCAAACACAATCATCTGGAGCACATGCTGATAGGCATTTGATTAGCTGTCTGGACAAGTGAAGTTTTCCACAGCTTTCACAGAAGATTTCATTTTTAATGTACAGGCACTCTCAACCGCCTTGGACAATGGTGGAAATTGCCATAACATTTGGTTGCTGCACATCTGTAGGGTGGAAAGAGGCACAAGATAAAATGTAAGTACTAAAAGTATACTATGACATACGAGATAAAGTTGACGTCAACTTATTTGGCCTATTTCTAGTATGTTCTTTCATGCTATTGCCAGGTCACTTACTTTTGTAGGTGTTGACTCCCAAAGCAATGGCAAACATGGGCAAGATTATGAAGTCAAAGGAGCTACCATATCACGGAGCACAAGACACTAAAAATGTCAAAAGATACCATTTCAGACTGTCATGAGATATGATGATAACTTGATTTGACAAACTTTTGTATGTTGTGCGACTCACCAAAACCATCAGAAGGAGGTAACCGTTCTGTATTATCTTGTCAGTTTAGTCCAGAAATGCTTAGTTGCTTTCAACATTTACACAGTTCAAAAGTAGGGTGGGTCTTAAAATCAGTTGGGACTTATGCTCCATGATATATGATAGTGACTCTTGTACTCAAAGTAGTTGCAGTTACTTTGTGCGTATGACATTTAGCATGTCACCTTTCTTTCCCTGGTACACACGGCCTGGGTGGAATTTTTTCACCCAGCTGTTGCACCCCATCAATCATATGTATTGCTGAAAATTTCAGCACAGATCCAGGAGTTCTGTCTTCTTGCAATATCAGGTGAGACTTTTTGTGCTGCTTTTTGTATGTCCCAACATCACGTGATATCTACAACATGAATGCACTTACTCACTGGGATTTGATGGCTGTTGACTTGTTTGACATAGAATTCAAAACTATCTGCATAGATGGCCTTCATAATCTCTTCCCCAAACAGTACTGGTGCATGTTGACCTTCATACCAGGCCACTCTGAAAGTCCTATTGTTCTTAGACCAACTTTTCATCCTAGCACCATGATGATCTGCATGCAGGATTCAAGAGATAAGAAACCCGTACTCATCTCTTTAACTGTGAGGATCTGCATCAATTTATTGGATAGATACAGATAGTTTCTATGTTCCATGATGTCTTCTTTCTTCTGGAGAGTCTTGATGAGGAAGAACAAAGCATCTGCCTTGTCAGAAATCAGTGGGACTTTTTGCTCTTTGCTCATATCTGTGTAACTCTTGCAGTATCTTAACATCTTTAAAATACTCTTTCACTGTATCTGGCCAAATGGGGGCAGTTATATGGAACTCCGTGGCTTCGTCATACGAAACAACCTACTTTCTTCAGACAAAGCATTTTTATCAGTTAGGTGTCAGTTAGGTGTCCAACTGACACCATTTTCAAGAAAAGGTATCCACTAGATTTAAAAACAAATTCAAATTTTAGGAGGCAAAAACACATTTCGTCAGACGAAATCACCACAAAGTCTTAGAGAAATAAAAAATAATTGCATGCTTACACTAGTAAACATGGTTTTGTAAGACGAAATCAAAAGTCTTCGAGAAATTGAAAAAAATTGCATGCTTACATTAGTATACATGGTTTCATAAGACGAAATCATGCACCTATAAATTGCCAAAAGGGATAATTGAACCCCTGTCCAAAGGTAATGCCATGACAATGTTTACTGCATAGCCTTAGCACAGCTGAAAAGCATCGTATTTTTTTAATATATAGATACTAAATGGTAATTTGTATGTTTAGTTCAAACGATCTCCGGTCAGATTGGAAGCAAAATGGGATACCTTTTATCTTATGTTCACGTCTGTATTTGATCGTACCCCCGATCTGTTTCCTCAGACAAAACACCTAACTAACTTGGTTGTGTCTGACAAAGCCAGTGGGTTCCATATAACTGCCTCCTTTTAACTTTACCATTATCACAGCACCTTTTACTTTGCTTTTGACGTAACAGACCGAATGGCCTCTTTCCAAAACAAATCACCACATATGGGTCAAAGGCAAGATTGGTCACATATTGCTCATAGAAAACCTACCAATGCCTTCATCGTGCATTGAGCAAAATCCATTTTATTCTGCTTTCTCTTAAGCTAACACGCAATATTTACTATTCTTGCATTCATAAAATGTCCACATGATAAAACATCGCAGTGTCCTGCCAATCTGGGATTGCATACAGGCATGATTGGTACAGTTGATAACACTAAGATTGTTCCACCAATTGTGTAATGCTGGTCAAGGGTCATTGGTGAAGTTGGTGGTTGATAAGACCATTGCAGTCACAGAAGAATCAATGATGATGGAAATGCACTCTAGACTCGTAATGATTATCAAATCTCACCCTTTGTCATTGTCAATGAATCACATCGTACAGCAATGTGCCAGTAGAATGACGTCTTTGGAGAAGCCAACCCCCTGTCAAGGAGTCATAAGATCAGGCCATTGCAATTGCATGCCTCTTGATCACATAGGCTATATGACTATGCTGAACTAGACCCAAATTGTTGTCAAGTAGCTCATGCTTGAAATCAAATTCCTTGTGCATTGCTGCAAGAATGTTGTATAATTTGATAGTGTTAATTATTTCCTCTTGTCACCACTGTGCAGTATTTCCCCATATTTATCATGCTTTAATTTTATGTAATGCAACCTCAATATAAACTCTTTTCACAAACAAGTGAAATGTAATCCAATCTCTCATGCTTAGAAAAATCAACCCAATATACCCAATGCTTGCTTAACCCACACTCCACACATGGTGGCATCATGTGAGAGGCTTCTTTGGCAGTTATTTGTTGGTGATGACGCAGGTAGGTAATCTTGGCGGATGACCTGAATTCTCAATAAAGTGAGTGCAATGGTCCATTGTTAATATTAAAGGTGTTTTATCATCATCTGGTGATCAGTTGGTTGAGGTGATGGCATGGGCATTCAGCGCAGGTGTGTGAGATCATCACTGACTGGCATACTTTGGTACACATGAATACATTGCCCACTAAGTAATAGGTGTTCTATGTGTACTTGAGATGTGGTGCAAATCCATTACAGCACAAAAATCTTAGATGGCATTTCTGTGTTCTCATAAAAATCGAAGAAGGGAGTTAGCTTTAACGTTGTTTGAAAAATGTTTTGAAAACAAGAAAAGGGTTTGCAATGGGAAAACTGAAATGCTGACAAAAGGGGAATAAATATTTATGAATTACCCTTTATTCCACATCAACGGACTAAAAATATTGCTATGACTCCTCCCATATCTTTTTCTCAAGCATTTGCAACAGGGGCTTGAAATGCCACAGTGCTGAAAATTTTTTTTAATGATCCAAGAATTGAGTGGGGTAAGTGGATGATACCCCTAGCTACATTCTCCAATTGAGTGGGGTGAGTGGATGATACCCCTAGCTACATTCTCCATGAAGTTCCTACTGATACCTGCCTTTCCCTGTAAAAGAATTTTACTATGCTGGCACCCAGACTGTCAATCACTACAATCAGGCCGTGCCGATATTCATTGGATATTCTGACTGTGAGTTGTCTCATGTTCAATACATCATGTCCTCATCCATCTACAATGTGGTGGTTGATGGAACATGGTTCTCCCAGTACAAACAATGTTCCTGTTGGGCAGATGGGATCCCAGCATGATGTCAAAGTATTCATTGTGTCATGGTATGTCATTAGTAGAATGCAAAACACGATTCTCACCAATGCTTGTTCTCCAAAAAGGTTTTCAACAGTTGGTACTTGAGGTTGAGGCACAGCAACAACCCATAGTCACAGCTCTGCTCATTAAGGGACAATTATGAATGAGGTAATAAAGCAAAATGCACCGATCACATCTGGATGCATGCATGGCAGGAAACAGCAGGCTTTTTTTACCAGCTATTTTGTTGGTGGGATACAAGATTCTGGTGTTGTATGTTGTATACCTTAGACAGAAACTGCTGTCAGTGGAGCCAAATGTAATGGATGGCTCCTCCTTGATATCTGTAAAGTTTTTCATGTTCTCATCTCACACCAGCCATAGTTCTTTTGTGCCTGAATATTCATCATACTGGGGGACATGATGTCCCCATCCAGTAAATCTTGTGAGGGACATAGGGAGAGCACCAATGTGGCTATTCTGCTCCACTCTTAACTCCCCAGAGTTTTTCAATTATTGGTTGGTTCTCCTTGATGAACTTCTGGTTTCATCAAAACATCATTTTTTCCCTGTTCGTTGGGATTCAAAAGTCATTTTTGCTGGGCAGCCATGCTGAAGGGTCAATTCAATATGAAAGCAGTTGTCCATCTCTGCTGATCAATAGATGTCATCCAGTATTTTCCGACATCCTGTGTGCAGCCATGCATTTAATGTTCAGAAAACAAAGAACACAACCTATATCTTGTTTATACTGAACAAATTATGTTGCCACTGGATCCTGCCTCATGGCTGATATAGTCTTTTGCATTGAGTTGTACCAACATGGTTCTACCAGTGGACGAAGTCTAAATTATTGAGCCTCGTGACCTCATATTGAGTGTTTGTATAGACAGAAAAATGATGACTATTTAGGGGTGTGACTTTAGGGGTGAATATGATATTTATGCCAACACACACTCTTAGTTGTCTCCTTTTAGACTCACTCACAAGGGCGAGAGTCAGGGACATTATTGCTGAACAATAATTCACAAGAGTCATTGTGAACAAGGAAGAGAACCACAACATTGAAATGTTGTGTGTCTACCCAAAGTAAGCAGTTTTGTTTGGCTAAGTCAATAAGCTACTGATAATTCAAGTAGAATGGATGGTAATTGAAGTGAGAACTTGGCACTGGCAGTCATTGTCATAGAATGCATAATTCCTTCATTTGCCACACTGCAAAACTTTCACTCACACCCAAGAGCTGCAGGTGCTAAATGGGTTTCCTTGTTGCTCACAATAGAACAGATTTCATCAAATTGGAAAACATCAGGTCTTTACTGCATGTACAATCAATCTTATGCAGCTCACTGGATGGTGACAAGCACCCAGTTGAGATTTTTACTGTCACACCTATCATCATTCCCAGCTGATGCGTAGCCAATAGCCAATCACTAGACATCTAGAGGGATCATGGGCGGGTCGTTGTTGAGGGCCTTCCACTCAATGTGATGGTGGCAGCAAGCCAAATGTGCATGACAACCACACCCAACAGCCCAAAATCTAGTGATCACAATCAGTGAAATAATTGGTGACCAAGATGAATAGTATGGAATTGTTTCTACGGGCTAGGAAACAAAAAATCAAGACAAGGCACAATTAATGAAGACCAGGAGTCCTCTGGGAGCTACCATTACAAGTTTTGGGACATCAATCCTCAATAAAATAGTGGAGAAGCAGACAATGCAAGAATAATAGAGCACTGGGAACATATAACTTGGAGCACATAAACAGAAACAATTCCTATCAAGCAACAGAGCTGATAATGTTTGGCAGCATTGATTTTGGCAGTTGGCATTAGATACTAGAATGAACATGCAAGACAGTCATAGACCATCCAGTGTATGAAGCAGTCACAAACAAAACTTATGACAGGTAGAACACTAATTTGGAGAAAGCATTGTTAGGTCCAAGTTTCCCTGACAAGTGATAGTAGCCCAGTTTCCCATGTTTCTTCATTGCTCATCTTCATTGGCAATGATATTCTGTTTCTGTTTTATGGCTGGCTTGGATAAGAGTTCCTGCAAGCTCTGGGCATGTCTCCAACAGAACTTACTGGATACAAAGATTCCTCAATCCACAAAGATTGTGCAAGGTCACAACAGTCCATGAGGAGAGTGTTAGGTGAATGTAATGTATAGCATGAAATACAGCAGTCCCTCTGAAGAACTGACACATTCCTATGCATACCAATGATACTTGTTTTTGATATGCAGGCTCGACCAAAACAGATTCATGAAGCACAAAGAACTTCCTGTCCCCTTCCATGTCTAATATACCATGAAATTAGAAGTCATATGTTATTCAAAATCTTAACCACACTAAATATCTTAGTTCTTGTATGAATTAATTGACCAACAAGTAAGATCACTTCTACTAGAGGGGAGTGCAGTGAAAAAGATTTAGGGGGTCAGAGGACATGGGGTAGAAAATGGAAGGCCGGACATCGGCGATTGAAGTGATCTTTTTGGGTTAATTGTTTTTATGTCACTAGCAGAAAGGTGCAATCTGCGTTCACCTAAATTAGATTGGTTTCCTTCAAAGGTTATAATTCAGTCAGTCACTGAGTATTCCAGTACAGGAAGACCTGTTTGTTGGTCAGTAATAGTAAGTCCCTCAAAAGTAAACACACAGCTTCAACCAAATGAAGCAGCCCAACTCAGATTGAGTGTTAGGTAGAGGATACAACTGATCCAAAATAATTGAATAACTTCAAGCACATCAGCTACTTTGACAATTGTGACATCATTCTATCACTTTTTAGAGGGTAACTACTGTTTGAATGAATATCAGGGTAGGGCAATAACTAATGCATCACATAAAAATTTGCCATAATGAGAATGGGGAGAAGGGGCTGAGACAATGAAAGATGAGCTTATGCAACTCATAACATAGATGTTCAGCATTATTACATGCAGTCCAGGACACATTGGGAAATATAATTGCCTGTTTGCATTTGGATGTTCAGAAAACATACCACACCACCATGCTTGAAATTTCATTCATTGTTGAATATGCAAGACTCTTCGTAGTATTCAAGATGGGTTGATTTCAGGGCAACCTACAGAACACTGCAAATCACAAAAAAATACCGTTCAACAACATGAGTTAACATTAAGTGCTTTTGTTAAAAACACCTAGATTGTTTATCTGATCCAATGATTAACTGCATTTGATTTTTCACAATATTGGCATTGTATATAAAGCTATCATTATGTTTATATCTACAAACATGACCAAAGTAAATATTACAATATTATCAATAACACCAATAAAATCAACCAGCTATGGTACAAGATCAAATATCAACAATCACAGATGGCATATATCCCAACCCTGATGTTTTAATTAATTTGCGCTGTGTGCTTGACAATGTGCTATTACAGCAATGGAGCTTCAGAGCACAATACGTGATATAGATTTATCACAATTAAGATCAAGCAGAAGTATCTTCAACAAGTATTTTTGTTCTAATTTTCTGAAAATTCATTGGTGCATGTAGAATGAACTTTGAGAGGGATATTCCAATAATCGAATATTTCTTTCTTGAGTAAAGAATGTTGTTTTTTACAAAACAAAGGTTACATCATATGAAAAGGTAGTACGTATTTGGACTCCTTGAATAAAACTTGAAAACTTGATTTATTCATTTTTGATTTTGCTTCAGCACTGTGACTGGTAAATTGTAAAGCAAGTCACGTCCACATTGAATTCATGCATTCAAGATTTAAAATCTTCCAACAAATGTTCAAAACTTCAAATTATTTAGCTGCAAAAGAGTACTTCAAATGTTTAAGTGTGTGCAAAAATTCAATTAACAAAAAGAAGGTATATTGTTCTGTCTAGGTGTTGGCATGTGCTTGTTGTTGTCCTAGCAGGTTGGACTCCAGCAATAGAAAGCAAGGTACTTCATTTCCAAGGTAAATAATAAGTTTCTTTGAAAAACTGAAGATAAAAGTTTGTTGTAACTATTGAGATCTGAGGGCATGAATGAATTACTTAATATCTATTGATCTCAAGACTGAATAATATTCCTACTCAATGTTTTCAAGTGTTAGATTGAGGGCACAAAAACAGAGAAATGAGCAGAAGATATAAAAATAACATTGAATCCCACCATCAGTAAGCTAAAAAATGTTACCAAAACATTTTAGATTGACAAAAGAACCAAACAATAGTGGACTGGCATGACATTTATTCCCCAGAAACATACCATTACTAAAGGACTTCTTCCATGATGCATGCAGCAGCTCCTACTTTTTGTATGCTATTTATATATAACTTTTAGAAGTAAAATCCTATGCTGTAGTTGAGACAAGTATTGTTGATGAAGAATTATAACAGAAAACTTGCTATTAAGGAGTGTTATTATGATGACTAAGGCACAATATGCTTGAAATATTAATTGATGACAAAACTCAATTTGAATTTGGATGATAGTCCAATGCAGCCTGTAACTAATTGTTGTACATTATTGCTGAGAGCTCAAATAGCTTGTGTTTTTGTGTCTTGGGGGGCCAAACTAACAAATGAAACTGTAGCCTTTGCCATTCAAAGTAGTTGGTTCCAAATCTTGTGATCATACTGTTGAAGAATGTGAGACTGCCCATCCAGTGTAACAGTACAAAGTGTAGGGTTGTCAATAGTATGGACAGTGCTTGTGTTGATCTCATGAATCTTGAAGCATGTCATGTTTATGTTTGTAACTATCGAGGCAATGATATGGGGACTAGATGATGTATGTACACATGAATTAGCTTCTTTTGCAATCAGTTATCATGGGAAGTCTGGCGAGCAGTTGATCTTGAGAGTGGAACATGTCAGGACAATAATTTGGAAAGAGGGTTTCATTGCGGAACGTTGAAGGGAGGGGATGGAGGGAAGAGATGCTGCTGCTTGCTTAGAGAAAGGACATGATTATTTTGCAATGGTGTGGAAGGTACAGTACTGAGGTTTTTGTTGTTATTCACTATCTCAGTTTCTGTAGACTAATAACAGTACTTTTCAACTATGACTCTTTCTTTTTTTCTATGCATGTCATTGGGTGGTCATTCTGATGTAAACAATTTCATTTCATCATGATGTGCTTGGCAAGCTTCTGTAAATAGGAGGCAACAAAATTGACTACCAGCAATTGCTGAACTGTGGAGAGGATGTTATGAATACTAAACTGGGGTAGAATGCCTTCAAAATTATTTTTGATAGACAAGTTTTTGATGGCTGACCACCCCTAGATATATAGAATGGAAATTTCACTTAATCATGTGCCTCTACAATGAATTAACTGTGTATCTCATTGAAAGGAGTATAATATCATCCGTCATCCAGGCAGGTTATGCAAAAGATTTTCATAGGTCCAGGTTATAAGATCAAACGACCAATATTTTTGTAAGTTAATGTTAATGTACATGTCCTTAGGATAGGTCTTGTATGCACTGCTTAAATTTACAAGGCAGATTTCATTGCTCAAAATGTTTTTGAACAATTTTCATTACATCTGAGGAGAAGATACATTGTGGGGTGGCATCATCCTGCTGGTGAGTTGACAGAACGAGTGACAAAAGGTATGCAAAAAGCAGTGTAAGTGTGAGCTTGCACACCAAAACCTTCAGTCGGGTTATACATTTTCCTGTAAAATTTGCCCCATAAATTTGAATCTCCTTCACTTTCTAAAGAGCCAATGATCTACTGGACAAAAATGAGAGAGGACCAAAGAGAGCCATACAGAAGAAAAGTTTGAGTGATTGTTTCATTAGAAGTTTAAAGCATTTAAGCATGGATATACCATGTTTTAATGCACTTTCCACCTCTTCATAAGAAAACTGTATACATAAGAGTCATGGGCAGTGAATAGAACCATTGCTGCTGTCTCAAAACAACAAATGTATTTTTGACATGATTTTAATATTTTAGATAAGTAGAAAATAAGGGAACTCACTTTGTAAGCTTAACTTGCTACCTGTATTAATTATAGATTTGTGATGCTAAAACTATTACCAATTTGAAATTTATCTTGCTGTTTTGAAGCAACAACAAGATCACAATTGAGATTGAGCTTTTTCCCTGTGAAAGTCATGTGCTAATAATGATTGTCACTATGATTCGTGATAGAGCAGCAAATTCTGTTAGACCTGATGCCTTGAGAAGACATGAGCACGATTAGGATAAGAGTCTTGCTGGAGGGTTTCAGAGTGGGTTACAAGAAAAAAGAGGGACAGTGGGACACAGAACAATACCATACCAGTTTTGTCTTTGAAAAAGTTGAATTTCAGCCTTTTCTTGATGCGTGCTAACCGTTTCAGCCTAAATCATTTTGAATCTTTTGTAGTTGTACTAACATTGTTTACACACATTCATTTAATCATTTTCTTACAGCAGGCCTATGACTGTTTTTGACTGCAACAGACATTTTCTTGCCCACTCAATATTTTTTCTCAACTTTGCCAGCGTAGAAAACAATCAGCTTGACTTGATCTGTGTAGCCATGGTTCAAATTAGAACAAGTTACTAAAAGCTAAGCAAATGTTTCCATTTCCTGTTTCTTTATCACCCTCATTTGGCAATCACTCCAATTTGTTCATATTTTTTCTTTACACCATATTCAATCACTTCTTCTACAGAAACACATCTTCCTGTCTTCAAAAATGCAGACCATGCCGTGACACACATTTCTCTTGTGCTTGATGTGGGTGCTAAAAAGTATGACAATCGAAGATATATCAGTCATGGCTGAAAACAGTCTAAATATTTCTAAAAATTGAACCTATCTGTAGCATAATATTTTACAAAAGTCTCTACTTATGAGTTCCTTCGACAAATATTGTCAAATGAAGGCGAAAGTAATGACTTCCTCATAAAATTGTCAATGAACTCACATAGCATCAACAATGCTTCAGACACAGCTCTTTCAAGCAGGCAAGAGGCTGTATTTTCCAGAGCCAAGTTCACTGTCTTAAGCACAATCTTACTAAGTGAGAAAGTATGTTGTTTATTGTGAGTCTTGTAAGGATTAGTTGTTGTAGACATAGGGAAGCAAGTGGAAAACAACTACAAACCTAGCTCCAATCCTTAGGACAACACAGGTTGCTGATGGGAATGTCATGCGAAGAGGACTCAAAGCATACAATAGCATGACACACGGTTATCCTGTGCAATTCAAAAAATTTCGTTCGTAGGAATCAAGATATAACATTCTGCTTAAAATTTCCACGGAATCTTTTGGATGCCAAAGAAACAACCTCGATCAATTTTTCATCTCTTGTTTTGAGGCAGACCTCCCCTCTACAGTGGTAGCCTAGTGGTGGTGGTTGGGAGGTGGTTGGGTATGAGTGTGGCAAAGATGGACGGGGACGAACAATCAACTCAATACCTTCAGTATTGTCGCATCATAGCAAGGATTCAGATTTGAGGCGAACCAATACAGAAATGAGTACAATGGTGTGCTCTCGAACCGGTGCGCAGATTCTTTTTCTGGCAATTCTCGTTGAGGCAATCACGGCAGTCACGAGCACCGCTGTGCCCTCAAAAAGAAACGAAACTACCCCTAAGCCGAAAAGCGACAGAGATGTTTTTATTTTGAATGCGTCCTTTGAGAGTCAACGCGATGCATCCACACGAGGCGAATTTGAAGCAAACGACTCAGTAGATGTCAACCTCGAATTTGGTCGATATCATCGCGTAGTAAAGAGAAAAAGGATACATGGTAACATTAGAGGAAGAGAAAGCAAAATCAGTTCGAGATCGACAAAGAATGAAGCGAAACTTAAGCAGCAACAATCATTGAGGCGAACATCAATTAGCCAAGCTATACACAAGAAATCAAATCTTGATATAGATGTTGAGGTTTTAGAGTCAATATTAAAATCCAACACCGGCCAACAGAAGTACGAAAATAAGCAAACAACCGATGTTGATGAAGAGCTTCTAGAATCTCTTCTGAAATCTGACAAGGAATTCCGTGACAAATCATATGTTTACAGAGACATCCCGACATCACACCCTTCAATGAAGGTATCAGTCGAAACAACAGAAATTTTGTTGACACTGGGTCCAACTACATCATCAATTTCTTCGCAGCCGACTTTACCCGCACCATCCACGTTGGAGAACACAATCACTATCACACCTACAACAGTCAATGTTGCAACATCGATGCCAATAACGGGTGAGATTCTTATTAGTTCTTACTTTTGCTTATTAACTTATTTCGCATTTGTTGACTTTTAGTTGGATTTGTAGCCCCAGCATCAAGTACGAGTATTGCAGAAAGCGAGACTTCTACTTCAGCGCCTATTGCCAAGGTAGGTGGAAGAGAGACAACAGTGGGGCGTGTTTACAACTAGTGACAAACCAACTCATCCTTTCCCTTTTCGTCACAGTCGGTTTCGGCATCAACAGCACGTAAGTATATTTCTTTTTCATAATGTTACATCGACTGAACATCGTCATTGACTTCTCTTCTTTCAGCTCCGACATCATTTGGCAGTGAATTCAGTACGTCAAATACATCGAATTCGCCCAGCCTGTCTGTTGCTGCCAACACCGTGGAGCCTACAGCGGTCAGGAGTATGATATCACTGCCAGCATTTTGTGAGTAATATTGTTTTATCTATTTGCAATGTTTTTCCCCCAACATTCTCATTCTTATCCTTACGTCATGCAGCCCCAACGCCTCCCGCGAGCCAAACCGAAACCACTTTGGCACCAGTTAGTGCCGAAGTTCTCACTAAAATGCCTACATATTCACCAACATCTCACACCTATTCGCCAACTTCTGCAACGTATTACCCAACATCTCGGACATACTCGCCAACATATTCAACGAGTTCTTATTCAAATGAGACGGCAAGTGATTTGACCCACATAAGTCCTTGTCCCGATGTGTTGACGAAGAGAAAAGCACTTCTAGATGATTTAACGCTCTCATACGATGTCATTCTTGAAAATGAAAGACAACTTTTCTGCAGTGAGCTGGAATACGATGGAGAGGGTTGGGTGGGGTTCGGTGTTAGTGAAACTGGAGAAATGGTTGGAAGCACAGCGGTGGTAGGTTTGCCGAATAGTGATCTCGACTCGAATCCTGGGCTGTACTCTCTTGACGGTAAAACAAATTCGTTGATTAAGCTTCTACCGGAAGAAGAACAGACAATATTGGGCGCGAGTATACTTCAAGACAATGGGGCCACTGTGCTGAAGTTCGCAACGTATATTGATGATGGTGCTGATGGTTTTGTTATAAATGTGCCTGGCGTAACAAACTTCATTTATGCTGCAGGTGAGAGTAATGACTTCGGATACCACGGCATGAGACGAGGGTCAGTAAGCTTAGTGTTGAGTAGTACAAAGAAAAAGAAAAACAACAACAAGAATCAGTCGAAGCATCAGATTTCGCTATAAGTGAGACATTTTCTGTGGTATCGTTCAAGTCGATTGGGAACTACATATTTTTCATTTTGCACGTAATAATATAATACCACTACCAGCTCAATAACGTGGATGCATGCGCAGATGTCATAGTCTCATTCTCTTCGACTTCCCAGTTCGTAAAAAATCGCTCTGATTTAGGCTATATTCCCGTCTTGGCACTCTGCTCCGTCAACAAGACATATTCACGCGTACTGCCTCCCAGAGTTATGACATCTCCCCTCCGCAGTTCATAATACCGAGCTGAGTCAAGTCTAACACCATTGATAAAGGTTCCATTAGTGCTCTCCAAGTCCATCAAATAGGGTTTGCATTGCAACTTCTCCGGAGCACCGATTTGTTGTTTCGTCGAAGGCAGAGCGCGATACTGGAGGACTGCATGTTGTTTGGATAGAGACGGATGATCCACGGGAATATCTGCGACAATACGATCTCTTCCAAATAAGTAGGCTGATTGCTTACTAATGTGGTAGGTATCGATGAGATCGTCGTTGGATTCAGTTGTCTTAGAAGACGCAGCATCTGGGGCTGACTTGCGACGAAAAACGTACAGTCTCCAGCGGGTATTTGGAATCCGAGCCTCCGGAGGCTCTGAAAATTTTAGGGTGACTATTGAAACGAACAAGTTTCATTGTTAGTGCGCGATCATTAATATCATAGCTACAATGATGTTACCTGGAACAATCTGAAGTGAGAAATATGTCGCGAATCCATCAACGAGACTCACCGCCATTACGAGTATTTCCAGTGTTTTTATCAGTGGCAAGAGCACCAGAAAGCCCAAATTCAGGCTTGACCTTGTCAGGATTCTCCACCACCTCTTCAGGTTTCACTTCCCTACTGTCCCCGCCGGGACCTCCCCAGCGCTCGTGTCCTCCCTCATCTTCCTCTCGATCATTCCACCTTCGACGCCTCCCACGCTTGGCATCCCTCTCTCCATAGTCATCTTCTACGATTGGTTTTCCATTAGCGCCCCTCTCATCCCGCGGTCGCTGGTAGTGATTGTTCCCACGGCCACTGCCACTAGCGTGCGGTCGCTGCGGTTTGGATGGTTTGTTCTGTTCTCGTGCCAACTGTTCGGATCTTGCGTTAGCATCGTTGAGGAGAGCTGCGAGGGCAAGCTCGTCGTCGTCCTCGTTTGAGTGTGCGGCGGGGCGGTCGCCCCATCGTCGTTTCGCTCGATCGTCCTCCATGGTTCACGTCTATACGGTATTGAACCATACCATACCATACCATACTGCGGATCTCGAGGATGGTGTTCCAAATGAAAAAAAATTAATAGCAGCCGCTGCAAGATTTTTTGCAGCTTTTGCAAAGAGTTTTGAGAGGACGTACCGGTTTAGAGTATGTCAGATAAAAGTATCTACAATAGTATGGTACCATAGAGTGTATTCTTTTATCTCCGATTAACACCTCGTCACTCGGGGATCGCGATTTATACAACCCAAAAACTCTCTACCACTAGAGAGTGACGTACCAGTCCAGGTCTTATTGTACTATGTGGCACGGTGAAGCCCAATTTTAAGGAATCACATAAAATTCCTTCTTCTGTACCGTTCCATTGCAGTGCCAGATAATACGGTACTACCATAAAAAGTACCTAGTCATATGTCATTGTACGCACATTTGACATTTTTGTTCACTATCCCCTGGTCATTTTGTATTAGGGGTTCCGTTCAGTAATCAAGGCCTATTTCACTGTTGGAAATTTCTTGGGAGTCACTAATCATGAATATATAGCACAATATAACTACGATTATATCTGAATCGGGCGCTACCCTCAGAACTACCATTTATTTACCTAGTGTGTCGAAAACGTCAATTATAAAAACAAATGAACGTTATAAAATTTAAAGGTCTAAGTAAAAATTAAAATGTCTAGAGAGTTGAAATTTTTTCGCTAAGACATTTTTATCTAGATGGCAGCTAGCAACGAATTTAACTACTAGAATGCTAGCAACACAATAAACTAAGACTTTTATCTAGAAATGAAGCTAGTAATTAACCCTCCAAGTGACATTTGTCTTTAAATGTCAAAATGGTGTATAAGAAACTGTATAGTGCCTCAGTACATTTTTATTACTATTACCTATTACTCACATAGATCACATATTCACACATTCATCACTATCATCAATTCATTACATCAATATACATCTATACCCAGGGCCACCCTCATTTATGTGTCTCATCCTTGGAAGACAAATGTACCATCCTTTGAGGTTATGAGTACAAACTGTTTTGCTCACAACTTAGCTAGGCTGCACTTGTGAACCTCAAGACATTTTTATTATTAAGCCTTGTCTTTGTGTACTTCAAGGCGTTTGTATTATTAGGCTATACTTGTGTACCTCAAGACATTTTCAATACTACTACTACACATAGGTCACATAATCACACATTCATCACTACCATCTATTCATTTTATCACTCGACCTCTACCCAGTGCCACCCCCACTTATTTGTCTCATCCTTGGACAACAAATGTACCAATTTTGGGGTTATGAGTGCAAACGGTGTTGCTCACAATTTAGACCTGTTGATGTTGCTTGTGAAGGAACATATTTGCTGTTGGGGTATGATACATCAAGCAGAGAGGTTCACGATCATGCCTTCCTGAACATGACCAGAACTTTGTATCTCACCAGTGTACCCTCATCTATGAACTAGGTCACATATTTATTTTCCACAAGAATCAATGATACCACAAAGACAATTTTGCATCAATCTCAAACAAAACATTAAAGCATAAAAGAAACAATTTAGCCACAGTCCTCAACGTAGGTCACTCTCCTTCTTAACCCTCACCCGTATCTAGAGCAAAATTCAACCCTGGTTAATTAACTAGAGCAAGTTTCCCCTAGTGAACAAAATTTCCCAATTTCACCCTTCTGTACTCACTTCTGAGTCAATCTGATTGCACCATTCTATTCCTTGCCTAAAATTACGCCCTAGTGATACTCACAACATGTTTGTTACAACATATCATGTCATGAAAACAGTGAGGACCATTGCCATGCTTTCATCATACAAATTGAGCAATGTCCCTTTTCCAGTGTAGTCTCTATTTCTTAAAGCGTAAAATTTAAAAGGGGCAAATATATAGTTATGGTACTTCTTGCATCATTTACAAGATACAGAAAGCTCTAATTAAGTTAACTAGGTGCACTTTTTCGCTCTAGGTAACGCACTTTGGTCCAACTTTATGTATAACGCACTTTGGTCCAACTGTATGTAAGTGGGTGAATTATTTTCATACCAGATAATTGACCACCATTGCCCTATATATCAAATCAATAGCTTTGCAATGTGCCCAGCCCAAATCATTGTTGAAACTTTAACACAAAATATTCCTTGCAAGTGTGTTATCACTATTGCTGTGAATGGGGGAACTTTTGATGAAAATTGAGCAAAGATGCAAAATGGGGAAAGAAACTTTATCTCACACCCCTTGCAGACATTGCTTTCTATTGCTGTTTATGTGGGGAGGATGTGTCGCCTCAATATTCAGTCTGGGGTTTGAGATAAGAATCTGCCAAGGTTGGTACATAAGAAGTTGATTGGGATATATCAAGTCATAAAATTAAAGTAAAAATGGGAAATATTTTGTCTCAATAGTAACTCACTATTCCTGTTCCTTATTGCTTCTAGCATCAGAGTGACAACCATAGCCTTTGTATTCAGTTGTGGAGCTGAGATATGAACCATGGCATGAGCTGTGTAAGTAATGAATTAAAAGATATCATCAAATTTAAACATGAGAAATTCATATGTTCTCAAAGAGCACGGTGACAACAGTGGCATCTCCTGGTTCACTCTGGGGTAGAAACCAACCACTTTTAGTCAAAGTAGTAAAAGGGGAAATTCATTTTTTCTCATGCCAACTGTCCCTGTTCATGTATGTTGTTAGCAGCAGGCCAGTGTCAGCAATGTAGCTAGATTCAGCATGGGTGCCAGGATTGAAAAGGTTTCCAACAATGGGGCAAACATGTCATGATGGGGATGCATGACCATACAATGATATCAAGTGTAGAAGTATGGTGCAAAGAGACCTGCAGTAGGTAAATACAAGGTATAATACTGTACCAAACATCCATCACGATCTCGTGTGATTCACTTTTTTTACGGGACAAGGTAGATTTTACGGTGTGGCAGACAGACGCGTCTTCTTATTTTGTTAGCCAAATTTTGGTAGAAATTATTACCCTCACCGCTACTTAAGTAGCAGCACGCTTACATATTTACGATCAAAAACACATGACGTATTGAAAAAATCCACGTAGCGCTACATCACGAACTAGAACTTGGAAATAAAAATATTACCTTGGCAGTATTTTAAAATTAGACCCGTTCTGTCAATCCTATGTATAAATTGGTTACAGCCTTTTTATTTTTGAATCAACTCCCGTAAATAGGCACGAAATCACGTCTATTGACAGACATTACATTTTGGCACTCTCGATCTTGATGTGACATTGAAACACGTGGCGGGTTGGATTCGCATTTTTTGTTATGTACATGAACAAAGAAAATATCTAAAAATGCCATGTCACATCTAAATAGGCAAATAAATAGGATCAAAAACCTCTTTTCAAATCTATTGCCCCTGAAAGAGGTTTTTTGCCTATTCTGGCCTATATTCCTTGGAGCCTATATAGAGCATCGCCAAATCAAAAATAGGCTGCCGAAAATAGGAAATAAATAGGATTGACAGAACGGGCCTTAATATGAACATATACAAATATGGTTCCACACCACGTTCCACAGAGTTATACCTACTACGTCTCAAAATCACTAAGACATGTATCAAAAATAGACTAATAAAAAATTTAAACTGAAATTCAGAAAGGTCTAACTATTTCTCAAAAAAGCTACTGTCATGAAATCATGATGAAGACTTCATGTGATAAAAATTGACTTAGATATAATATTATTACATGCAAACAAATCAAGAGTACAACTAGAGCTAGAAATGATACTCATATTTCACACAAGCAACCAATACAAGCTAAATAGTTAAGCAGCTACAACTCTCAGTGCCACATGTGCACCATCCTTTTTATCCCTTATCATCAACTTAATTATCTTGGAAACAGGCAATCTGGCCCCATACACCGAATAAATTTTCACACGCTCTTTCTGCTGTGTACCCTGCCCTAATCATTACACAAACTTGGCTCCAAAAACATTCCTTTTGTAGTAATTGTAGCCGTCTTTGCCTCTCTCTCTTGCAGTAAAATCCTTTGCTGGCTTACAGCCAATAAATCCAAACTCATATTCCTTCCACAAGTCATGCAAAGTTTTGGGACACCTTTTTAACCTTGCCTGTAACACTACACCCCAAGCCGGAACATCCTCCATCTCTTCATCCCTGCCTCTGTTGACCTCTTTGGAGGCAAGGGCTGCAGTGACAGTTGGGGCATGACCTTGATCTTCTCGGTTCAAAGTAGATGTCCCATGTACTATAGGTCCTCCAGGCTGCACGGTGGACAACCTCATCAATTGATGGGAGGGCCTGCTTGCAATGCGAGAAATGTTGTTACTCATGCAACCCAATTGCCGCTCGAGGATGCCGATCTGACGATCAGCCTCTGCACGAGCATCAACAAGTTCACAATGCACTTAGTTTCACATGTCTGCTGCGTCCGCGTCCAAAAATTGTTGAAAAAGACACCGTGCAGGACATGTCTGGACACGCCCTGGACACGCCCAGGACATGTCCTGGACATCTCGTGTTTTAGTGTTTTCAAACTAGGACACAGGACATTCAATTTTAGACACAGAGGACACGACAGGACGTGAGAGGACATGGAGTGTTTACTTCATTTATAGGGTCCTTTTTGATACTTTCAGGTGAATATATCAAGAGTGTTGGTTGTTGCATGTACATTACATTCATTAAAGTGCAATCCATGAGGACTGCAGTACAAAAATACTTAAGATACCTTGACATGTGCCTTAATACTGTTATGTAATGTATGTGAGTCAAAACTTCTGAGGACACGGGGCAGACATGGGACTCAACACTGACATATGTCCTCGTGTCCACAAAAACCCGCGCCCTGGAGAAATTAAGGACATAGGACACTTCCAAGGACACGTCCCAGGACATGTCCAGGACATGTGAAACTAAGACAATGCATGTGAAGTATCTGAGAAGAAAGCAAACGTACCTCTTGGTTCCGTACAGCCAAGCTTCTTCAAACATCCACACCAGGTGAATCATCACTTCCATCATCAAGGAGGAGATGAATGATTACTTCTGTGTCATGACCACTGACAATAAGAGCCTTCCTATAGATAGGATTGCATCCCTCTTCGAGGACATTGCATGCTCCTAGGTCTCGGTAGGCACTCATGATCTGATCATGCTTGTGAGGAGGAAAGGCATCATCCCCACTCCGATCAAACACTCTCCACAAAACAGAATGCCCCAAAACCTTGCATACTTGCTCATCAATACCCTTCCTAACCATATTTGGCACAACATGATCAAGGATCCACTTGTCTGTCACTCCAGACATCTTGTCCACCACATATGCAATAACACCCTCTTTAAACATTGCAGCAGCAACCTTGGCATCAACAAAAGCAATTGTTGTGTCAGCATAAGTCTCATGCATTTGACGGCTATTCTTCCACCGACCACGGTAGTCCGTGTCATCCTAAAGAACAAAAGCAGGAGTGTTAGTCAGTGTATCACAGCATTAAACATAAATGCAACACTCACCTTCGTGCATCCATTCCCCCGAGCAAACGTGACAGCCAACTTCTGAATGGAGTGAGTTCCAACAAGTCCTGGCCTATCCAACACAAAATCATGTCTCCAAGACTATCTGCCAAGAGACTGCTCACTTTCTCTTTAATCTGAACAGGGTCATCGAGGCCAGAATAAGAAAACACAAATTCATTCTCACCAGGATATAATTCATAATGATACTCGAGCCAAATGCCAAGATTTGAGTGAACATCATACCTTGTGTCCATGGAGGCAAAGAGGACTTGGGGAGGAGCATCTCTTTCTTCAACAACATTCTTTGACCAAGGCAACCTCCCACAGAATGCATAGTCTGCATAAAGAGGATAAGGATGGAGGTCGGGCTCCCTAAACTTGACCGTGTCATCCATCCTTCCAATCATAGACAATTGAAAGGTGGAGGAGGCAGCAGCACATAGACCAAGCTCCCTGTTTGGGAGCTTCCAATACACCTCAATAAGGCGCTCAAACTCAGCAGGAGAGAGAGGCCTACAAGCTTGAGGTTCACGGCCACGGCGCTGTGTTTGGAAGCGCTTCATATGCCTGATGAGGCGAGCCATCTGCTGCGAACGAGTTGGATTCCCAACTTTGGCAATCACATTCCACTGCATATTGTTGTTGGGCATGGACTAGCTAATAGCGCGCTTCCAGCCCAGGACAGAGTTGACGTGATAATGAATGGGCGGGGAGACACCCTCATCTACATCAGGGTCTCCATAGACCCTGAACTTAGCCCACATGTAAATATCTTGGGCTGTAACTGTCTCGAGTTGATCACTCGAGGACTGATGGTTCTTCTCATAAGAAACACCATCACGCCAAGACATGAGATGGCAAAGTGGAGCATGGTATTTCTCTGTGAGTGAGAGTATGCGGCGCAGCTGCCGGCGTGGCTGGGTGGTTGCTGCAGGAGGAGGGGCAGGAGGATGCATCAAAGCATCTGGATTTGCTGTCATCGCTGGTTGCTGGGGTTCAGGGAGGGGCTGAACAACATCTGGAAGCACTAAATCTGCAGGCAGGGGCTGCGCAAATGCATCAGCAAACGCGTCGACTACTGTGTGTTGCAGTTGTTGTTGTTGTTGGGGCTGACAGCATTGACGGTTTCTGTTTCTTTGGTTTGTCATGATTGCTCTTTTTAATTGTAATTTTTTATTGCTATGCGGTTGTTATGGTTGTTGGGTTGTGTTCCCTTACAATACCATTTTCTTGTATCATACCTCTAGGGAAAATGAAGGTGCACAATGCAATACATTCACTGCCTTAATCCCACTTTGATCGTGACAGTGTCCCTCCATGTCAAGGAGGGTTCTGATGACTCGGCCCTTCAAGCTTGTGGAATTATTTTGGTGATGGACAGACGTAGCCATCTTATGTAGTTAAGATAATTTTTTGTGGAGATTTCCACGCTACGTACCCACAATTGTGTAAGATGAACTATATCAATATCATTTCAACGGACTATGATATCAACAGTCACAGGTGAGTTATATATGGGAATCCATAATTAAAAATTTTATTCTCATTATGTGGATTTTTTTGAGTAATATATTTGTTAGTTGAACGACGGCAAATTTGTTAGTTGTTGGAGTAGAGGTCACTAACAAATTTCGAAGTCGCAAATGTTGACTTTTGTGTGTCCATGTTTACATTGTAAATTTGTTAGTAATTTTCTGCCCACCAATTGTCAGATTTTTGGTGGCTCCATGTGTTAGGCCAAAAGCTTGTTAAAGTTCGGTTACTAAGCAATCGCAAAGTTGACGTTTTGATTCCTTGTCCGTCTAAACTTTGGGGAGGATTTGTAAACCCCTTAGGAATACGTAGAACAATTCTTTGTCCACAGCCTAATTAAATTTGAATGGTGTGAATAACTCGAGTTTGATAGCATTTGGTGAAAAAATTGGCGCCAAAACGCATCCAACTGTCAGTTGTGATCTATGTATTAAGTCCCCGCATTGCATGAGATCTTTTGGTGTTCTGGATTGTATACCATGTCAGATGATGCAATTCCTAAGGAATTGCATTCACCAAACTATCGGTCCTCAATTGCAATTCCTAAGGAATTGCATTCACGAGCTTTCGGTACTCTATTGCAATTCCTAAGCAATTGCATTCACGATTCCTAAGAAATTGCATTGACTCGAAAAAATGTACAAAATGAATTGAGGTGTCACTTCAAATTGGCATCATTCTGTCATGGGCGGAGCGTTTGATGCCAATATTTCGTTTTGGGCTTCTCAATTGATGCCAAACTGGCTGTCTTTGCAAAAATCCCGGGCTAAATCACTGTTGACAAGGAATTGCAAAGTGGCAAAATGCAAATCCTCAGCAAAGTTTAGACGGACAAGGAATCGAAAAGTTGACTTTGCGATTGCTTAGCAACCGAACTTTGTCAAGCTTTTGGCCTAACACATGTTTATAGCCCTTCTCACCTAAATCCCCACATTACCTACCTTACTAAGTATGTCAGAATTCTCACAACAAGCTATTCTCACAAGAAGCTTGTCGTGATAGCACAACACTCTGACAGCACTGTTGACACCTCCCAAAACATCTCCTCAAGTCAATCGTGTCCGATCCCATGGAGAATGGCCCGAGTGATCCCGAAGACATTGAATATGGTCTTCGCAGATCACGACGTTCTACATCCTATGAATATCGTGATTCAAGCAGGCTAACTCCTGCCCAAATCATGGAGCAGGAAGTATACTATGAGAGTGCAGAGATTACTATGAATCTCGCACTTCAGACAATGCACATTGTCTGCACATTGCTTCCTCTCTTCCACCGCTATAGTGCAGTTATTCATTTCTTCCTTCAGTTGTCTCAGCCAGCCGAGCACATGATCTCATCTCTAAAGGCCAGCCTTGCAAGAATCAAAGAGACAATCGAAAAATTGATCCTGTTAATCAAATGGACAATTTCGTACGGTGAGATCGCACTGCTGTATGCTGAAGGTCTGTCTATTTTCATCCAACGCCGCAATCGCTTCAGACCCAAGAGATTCCGTTGACTGGACGACATAAACCGGGATTGTTACAGTTGGTCTGGTCATAGTCCCAGTGACTTGCGACGACTCTTCATCGCATGGAGGATACCAACCAACTTTTTAACCCCAAGCAACAATGTTTTCAATGGCAAAGAGTGCTTCATAATTTACCTTTTTCACCTCATGAAAGGCACACCCTTCACTGAGATGGTCCATCATGTTTTGGGGGGAGATCCACGATACATGTCTTCCATGTTCGATCTTGTCATCAATCACCTTTGCTTCATGTTTTATAACAAGATTTCAGGTACAAGTCTTGATCAATGGTTACCTTGTTATCTGACAAGATGCCGAAGTTTGATACACAATGCCCTAGCAGATGGTGCAATCTTTGAAACAGAGTATCTCAATGGCGAGATTGTCAATCAAAATTGGATTGTTCACCACTTTGATTTTAACACTTTTGAATATTTGGCTTCCTCGGTGATTTTGCCATTCCCACAGCACGCCCTGGCAGTGGCCCCAGTTTCAGACAAAGACAATTTACACATGACATACAGCGGACATTTTATTCTCGTTACCTTCATGCACATGGGTTGAAAGCACAAATTGTTTATCTTCCAATTGGGATCATTGGGTCAGTCTTTATAACCGAGTTACGACAAAATGACAACGGGGTTCAAAACATAAGCTGCTTGAACAACTACCTGTTGCAGATTTTGGGTGGTATTTTCATCGGGGGGGCTGTTTCCTTGTCTATATTGTGATGGTATATTTGCAATTCTGGCCACAATTCTACCACAATTCAACAATCCAAGTCCGGAGTTACAACTGCTCAATATGCGGTTGGCATCTCTTAGAGAATGCATTGAACATGTCTTCGCAGACCACAAAAATAGATTCAAACTTTTTGGGAAACCGTGCTTCCTACATTTTTACAACAATGGGATTGAAGTCAGAAGATTGAGTCTGGTGTCTTTTTTACTCTCAATTGCTTTTATTGTCTGGGTGGTACTCAAACATGCTATTTTGGTCAGATCCCACCAACGTTAGAGGAATATTTACCACTGGATGAAATTTTGCAACCACCGCCTGCCGTAAGATTAGGAGATGTCTGGGATTACAATGAACATAATGTTTAGTTTAGTTTAGTTTAGTTTAGTTTATGTGTTACAAGAAGAGCACCATGGTGGTGATAAAATCTACCTACTAGATTTATGAGCATGGTGCTTGAACTAAGCTAGCAGGCAAAAAGCAGTCCCAGATGTGGGTGGTTCCGTGGCTGTGCAAGTGGCTGACGGTCAGACCCTGTGGGGCCGCTAGCAGGTCCCAAGGACCTGTGGGGTCGCTAACAGGTCTGTGGGGCCGCTAACAGGTCCCAAGGACCTGTGGGGAAGCTAACAGGTCCCAAGGTCAGGATATGGCCCTAGGCCTTAATTGTACTTAGCTACACACCCTTGCAGCTACATCGGGGACCTACCCTGCATGTGTGGGGCGGTGCGCCAGGTGATATGCAGGTGGGTGGTGCTTCGTACTGTAATCTGCCAAGTTGGCTGATCCGCGATCCCAATAAAAGCGGAATTGCCCTTGGGCCTCCTGGCATCGGAGCCAGTGCAGGCACATCCAGATCATTTTGATGCGGCGTTGGATGATGGTGTCATTGACAAACCCTGTCGCAGTTGAGTTGTCTGTTTGAATGGGTGTTTTGGGCTGTGGCCATCCCATCTCTTCGAGGGCATTACGCAGTGGAATCAGTTCACGTGCCGTGATGTATAAGGCTGCTAGTTCCGCTTCGGCAGTGGATGCCATGACGTACTTGATAATTTGGGAGATTGTGAGGATGGGCATGTTGTGCCGGGGAATAGGGTCATTTTCGGAGAGAAAAATATGTGCCCCAACCCTGCTGTGTGACCCCGCTTCAGTGAGGCAGCTGGCATCTGAGTGTGCTGCAAGAATCATGGAACTTGCACGGTATGTGATGCCATCATTGGGGTACGTTGAGACGTAGTCAAGAAGTTGGTGGACAGCTGTGGCCGTGTTCTGGGTGGCGGCCGTTTGTTGTGAGCTGATGGTGCTGAGTGCCACCAGCAGCTTGTTGTTCACGGCCCGGGCATAATAAAATGCCGGCAGCATCTAGGGGTGGGCTGGTGTCCTTATCCGGGAGGAGCTGTTCCTTTGCACCGTAGATGATTTCACGATGTTTATGCGGTGCATGTTGTGGTTTGCATGGCTGGGGATGGTTGTATTTAAGCAGCAGGGTGCTTCTGTATGTGTCCATGGTTAGGCGGCATGTTTGTTTGGTGTAGTCCCACGTGATATCAATGCCTGCGAATTTGGTGCCCGTCCAGTCGGTGGTGACTGTGTAGTGCTCTTGGAGGGCGTGCAAGAGATGTTCAGCATGTCTGCGGTCGGTGAATTGGATGCCAAAGTCATCGACAATGAGTACAAAAAAGATAGGCCTCCATTTATGACGCCAAAGGCCGGGGGTCGTAGTACATTGGTAGTATCCGTGCATTTCCAAGCGTTGGGTGAGCAAGTCATTTGCCAATTTTCCAGCCTGTTTGAGGCCATAGACACCTTTGGTGACTTCAAAGTAGATATAGCCATTGTACGCAAAGTCTTGGTGACCATATTCCTGAATGAATTCGTCAGGAATATCGGTGAGTTTTATGTGGGCGTACTCTGGTCTGTCCAGCGGGGTGCCGAGGTAAAAGTTGGAGATATCAAACGATGCAAACCGTGCGGTAGGTGTGGAGAGGACGCTGTTGAGGAGAAGTTTGACGGTTTCTAAAGAGCCTGTTTTGGTGCCGCAGTCCCCAGGATAACGGATTTGTGTGCGGTAGGGGTCGGCTTTCTGCGGGCGCAGCTCACAGACCACTCTGGTGTAAGTGATATCGCTTTTGCGCTGCGTTGGGATTTCATGATACTGGATGGGTTTGAAAGTGTTAGTGCCTTCAATGCGCTTTTTGTGTGGATGTGTGGTGTGTTTCCCAATGCCATGGCAAAGGCGGCCAAGCTCATTTGCATAGGACGTATCCCATGTGGCTTTGTGTTTGGGGTGACGGCGCAGTTGCTTGTGTTCCAAGGATTGGCCGGTGTCCTGATCTAATACGGGCATGGCCATCGCATGTGGTTCATCATCCGTTGTGTCCGCTAAGGCTGCAAATGCATTGAGTGAGGCATTAGTTGCTTGTAGACGCGCAAGTGTGCGGGCGGCGATGGGTTGTGCCTCCGTAGGCTGGGGACGTGGCCGGGTGCGAGCTGGTATCGTTTGCCAAGGGCTGTCTGTTGAAGCTGGGCCTGGATTGGTGTCACGTGGCGTGGGGTTTGACGGCACCCTTGGAGATAATGCTTGTCCGCTAGGAGCGAGTGCTTGCACCCTTGGAAGTGTCATGTCGGGGTTGGGTACTGGTGTGGTGTAGTTGCGGAAAATGTCGCGCAGCTTGTAAATGGCCTGTAGTTGCGCGGTTGGGGATTTTGCGGCAAGGCGTAGTTGTTGTAGTGCAGCAATGTGGGTGGCACGATAGTGCGTTTTCCACTCTGTCCATGTTTTTGTCACGTGGTGTTTGGCCTCCCAGTTGTTGGTTGGGTGAGGAAAGTGATTAGAGGCGAGTACTGCAGTGGAGGCAATGGCAAGGAGTTGGTCATCCAACATGGGGAGGTTGGCGCGCGCGAGTTTGCGTTGTGCGGCTTCGAGCATGTTGATGTACTCGGGGATGTCGTCCGCTGTGGAGTAGAATCCCAACATGTCGGTTGGGAGGTTGACCAGTTCGCTGGGGTGGAGGCCGCGGCAGTTGTCATCGAGGTGCGAGAGGAGTTGTTTGGCCGTGACGTGCGTGTAGAAAGAACGGTCGTGGCGGAGGTCACGATACCAGATCTCGTCCACGGCTTCGCGGATGAACTTTGCTGTGGCGCATTCGGCTGCTTTGTAGGATGCAAAGTCATGGACAAGGATGGCATGTTTGGCTTCTCGGCAAGCCCAGACAACTGCTGTTGCTGCATTGTCAATGATGGGATATGCAGGCGGGCGTGGCGGAGGTGGTAACGGTGTACCCCAAGTAGCCGTGTATGAAGGGGTTGGCTCGATGAGTCCGATGAGATTGTGCATGCCATCCTCGTCGTAGGGAATGTTGAGGAGGAGGGGATAGAGGATGTCGCGCAGTGAGGTGAGGTCGTTGTCACTGGGCTGGCCCGAGATGGGTTGAAACATCATCGCCGCCGTGGCGAAAGCGGTGGTGATCTCTTCTGGTGTCATGGTGGTGCAGAAGAAGACGGCGTTGACCGGTGCGTGGTCAGGAGATAAGTCGACGACGGTGTTGTCGGACAAGAAAAGAGGAAGTCTAAGTAGGTATGAAGAAGAGCACCATGGTGGTGATAAAATCTACCTACTAGATTTATGAGCATGGTGCTTGAACTAAGCTAGCAGGCAAAAAGCAGTCCCAGATGTGGGTGGTTCTGTGGCTGTGCAAGTGGCTGACGGCCAGACCCTGTGGGGCCGCTAGCAGGTCCCAAGGACCTGTGGGGTCGCTAACAGGTCTGTGGGGCCGCTAACATGTCCCAAGGACCTGTGGGGAAGCTAACAGGTCCCAAGGTCAGGATATGGCCCTAGGCCTTAATTGTACTTAGCTACATACTAGTCTTATCTTTTTATCATCTATGGAAAAAGAATAACAAACCCAAAAATAATTCTGTAATGGATGCAATTGAAAAGTATTTATTCAATTGTATAGCCCCCAGAGGACCTGCTTGAATCGTTTTCAATTCGAGCTTTAATTTGTTCCATCTCCACAGTCAATACAATTAGAGTTCCACTATAAAAACTCCTTGCGTGATTGGTAGTTGCATTTTCAAGCAACTGTGTGGCCTGACTATATTCACGGAGAACATCTCCCAATTGCTGAGGAGGAGGCCTGATTTGTGGAGGAGTCACAATAGACTGAGTAATTGCATGGGTCAAGGCATCCAATGAATCATATCCTCTCATGATCCTCTCAAACCCAGTACTAGGATCATTTGTGTCTGGTCCGAAATCAAGATGGGCATTTTGCCTATGGACTCCATTGTTGGTAGGTCGACAAGGAGCAACACGCCGACGTGCAAAATCATTGCAATCTTTGACCAGATTGGGAAGTTGTGGTGGAGAGGTCGATAAATTTTTGTTCACTTGTTCAGCATCAACATTCCCGATGATTCGTCTCCTCATTTCTGGAGCGCCGTCGTTTCTTGAAGCCTTGTTCCGCAATTCAACGCGACCATCAAGATGATGGCCGAGTGGAGCCTGTCTTCCTGTGAGACTATTCACGACTTGGCGCCTCTCCTCTCGTACTCACGCTTGGATTCTACTCCTTGCTTAGTGATTCTGTTGTTCTTCGAACAATCTAAAAAATGAACGAGGATTCTGTTGTTCTTCAAACAATCTAAAAAATCAATGAGCCCATCCTGGTACATCCTCATGCATAGTACCAGTGTTATCATTTGAATGACGTCACTCCCAAATTGAGCAGGCTAAGGCTAGTGCTAAAAACACACAAAAAATATTCTTGGATGCTGCGCAGCAACAATCAGCCAAATCGGAGCTGCGAATGTACCTGGGGATGGCAAAGAAGAGGAGATGCATTCGATCATAAACTAATCCGTAATTGATGGTAAAAACTAAGAATTTTGTTATGTGAACAAACGAGACAATCATGGCACATTTTGCTAGAGAGTAGAGCATTGCCAGAATGCAATGTTGTGCTCTGTAGGAAGACTGTGCTGTCTCCACATCAAAAAGTTCTGACAACTTTGAATGGATACCACAATGAGTGCATGTCCATCTGCGGTTGGGAAGGTATACCAGTTCCCAAATGACATGACGGCCAGATGGGAGACAGCTGGCAGAATCAAAGTAAAGAATGCCAGAAAACAGAACAAGGTTTGCTCATGAACTGTGCAGATGCACGAGGAATGCCAGAAACAGAATGAAAAGGAACAAGAAAGAAATGAAGGAAATGAGCATCAGTGATCTCCTGTTGCACTCCCTCTCGAGACTTGTGAGTGGGTCACCAACCCATAAGCATGGATCGCAAATGAGAAAAGGCCGGAAACGGCAAGCTTTAGTGAAGAGATCACCCAACTGATTGTGAGTGTCCACCTTGACTAGCTGAATATGGTGTGCGGATACATGCTCCCAAAAACAGTGGTATTTGAGAGCATAATGTTTTGACCGAGGAGTCATACGATGTGGTTCGAGACCAGCAAGGGTGAGAGCACGAACATTGTCCTCGTGGATCTTGATGTGGAGCTGGGCTCTGGACAACAGACTCACAGGATAGGCCAACGGCAGAATAGAGAGATTGGACCATGTCAATAATGGGGAACAGGTCCTTGCAGGCAGTACTTAGGGCAACGTATTCAGCCTACATGGTGGACAGCACGATCTCTGTTTGAAGACGTGATTTCCAAAGCACAGGGCAACCAAAGGCATGGATTACACAACCAGTTTGGCTACGAGCACATTGGGGATCCTGCGAGTCTTCATGTCCATAGAGACCGGCAAAGTCTGCATCGGGGAAGCAATCAATGCGGGCTTCATTGGAAGGAGAGAGAATCAGACCTTTATCCATAGTGCCCTTGAGATAACGGCCAATGCGGCTCAGAGCAAGCTCATGCTTCCAAGTGGGCCGAAATGTGTAGCATGCACATTGGTGAACGGCAACGGCGATATCTGGCCGGCTATGCCCACATAGGTAAAGGAGCATGCCAACAACCGCAGTGTAGTTAAAAGCGCCGGAGGCAGGATCTCCCTCTGAGTCCTTGGGCAGGGGTGCAGATTCAGCCGGGGTGCTGAGAGCTGTAGATGATCGGCAACAGAGCCTGAGTGCCTTGACAATACGCTGAATAAGCCGAGCTTGTGTAAGAGTGATGCAACAGGAGGAAGTATCATGGGTGACATCAACACAAAGGAAACCCTCAGCCAATCCTTCCTTACAAATCCAGACACCATCATCGTGCAAGGCAGAAATAAGGGAGTCAATCGTATCCATGGACTTGGAGTAGAAAAGGAGGTCATCTACATAGACAACAACAATAACATGTTTTCCGTTAAACAAACAGGGATCCAAATCTGACTGGACGAGCCCATGATTTGTCAAGGAGTGGGAGAGATACCGAAAGAACGAATGAGGGGCTTGACACAAACCATAGACAGCATGCTTGAGAGAGAGAACAAGATCGCCCTCCATTGGAAGCCTGCGGGTTGCTGAACAAAAATCTGCTCTCCGGGTTCGGATTCAGCGTGGACAAAGACAGCAGTGATATCGGCCTGTGCCGAACATAAAGCAAGCTCAGCCGCTAGGGTCATCATGAGACAGACCGTGCTCCATTGAACAACGGGCAACCATGTTTCCCAAAAGTCAATGCCCTCTTGCTGACAGTCACCACGAACACAGAAACGGGCTTTGGATTTCTTAACAAGGCCATTCCAAAAATGCTTGATGTGAAATGCCCAGGTGCTGTGAAGGACATGCATCCACGGCTCCCAGTGAACCAGGTCTCATGCGGCAATATCTCGCTCAAGGGTAGTCAGTTTGGCTTTTGTGGCTGCAAATCATTTGTCAGCATCAGGACTATTCATGGCTTGCAACCAAGTAGGATTGTCAGCATCAGACTTGGCGGCTTTAGCTTTGAGAGCACACTGGTGAAGGGCTTCCACTGTGAGAGTGGTGGGATCATTGGCTAAGTCTGGGGAGAAATAGGAGGCAAACTCCGGGTTGAGACCAGAGGAAATGGTGACTCCAATATCGCTCCAGTCATCCTGGAGAAGGCTTAGTTGGTGAAGATGGTCATGACCAACCTTTATGGAGGAGTAGACAAGACCATGGCAAGAGCCAATATTAGATACACGGACAGGAGGCTGTGCTAAGGTGGAGCTAGAAGCCAAGGCGTACTGGGGTAGGGAAAGAAGAGATGAGATAAGACCTGTTTTCCATTGGCCCTTTGTGGCGGGGTGGCCACGATCCAGGGCAGGACCATCTTTCCATGTACGGCCACGTACGTGAGTCAGATAACAAGGCAATGAAGCACGTGCTGGAGAATGAGATACCTGAGGGGAAGAAGGCGGCAATGCCATGGGGGGCGAGGGTGATGGAGGAGAAGGCATGGGAGGGGAGACCATGGGTGATGAGGGTGGTGCTATGGGTGGATGAGGAGGGATGGGATCCGGTAGGATCTGGGTTGGCATGCCAACTGAGGGGTCACCAAGTGCAGAAGCCAAGGGAGGGACTCCGTCTGGAATGGCCGGGCAAGGCGGAGAGGAGAAGGATGGGGTTAATCGGGGCAAAGGCAAGCCTCCCTCTGCAGCCTGCGGGTGTTCAACTCATCAAAAGGAAGCCAGTCATCCGCCAAGGTGGACTGACCTTCATCTACATCATGGGGGTCCACAAAACACTCGTGCAAGGTCTCAAACAACCAAGCAAACTGATCATCCATCTCCTCAGGTGTATTCAAAGCAGGGATGGTTGAGAAGGCATCATCGAAGATCACAAAGTACTGATGAGAGATATGTTGGCTGCATGCATTGTATACAAGGGGAACCAGGGACGAATGGTCTGGTGAGAACCCAACAAAGATCCCTTGACGAGCACAACTATTCCATTTGGGAATCTTCTTACCATCCTGCAGGGCTGGGTCAAGGGCGTATACTGGACAGCCAAAGGCATGAGTAGCTCTTCAGGGGAAGGCCAGCGCCATTGGGAGGTAGCTGGTTATATACCCAGATAGCATATGGCATTGCAAGAGGCCAAAAGTCAAGGATTGGGTGATCAGGCCAATGGAGGCTGGCGTGGATCAACTTGCTCTGGCCATATTGGCAATGGTCTGAATTGATCGCTCAGCAATGCCATTTTGATGGTGGGCCCCAACCCCACTGAAAGAGAGCCGTTGCTTATAGGCATCACAATGCTGCCAAAACTCAGCAGAGTTGAAGTCACCATTGTTTGAGCGGAAAGTTTTAATTTTGATGCCGACTTCCGTAGCCTCACGTTCAAGCAGAAGCTTGCCCAGGATTGTATCAGTAGCATTCAGAGAACACTGCAGGGAATGTAATGTCCAGCCACTGGCATGGTCAACGTAGATGGTACCGCCAACATATCCATGATGAGTGGAACTGTAACTAGAAGGAGCAACGACGCGACGAGGGACAGATGAGATATTGTGGTCACAGCTGAGGCAATCCCCTGGATGAATATGATCTTGCTTGAGGACCATGGAAAGGGTACGCTGGCTGAGGCACCCTCAACACGAGGATGCAGCCGCTTAGCTTTAGCACATTCACACGCGCCACATAAAGGGTGGTCACAGACAGCATTGGGGACATTATAGGTGCAAGGAAGGAAATGACCTTCATGAAGGGGTACCGAATCATCAGAGGAACGAGGTTTGATATGGCGAGTCTGACGGCAAAGATTGTGCACAGTAGCAAGGCTGGCATGAGACAACCGCTGGTGCCAGAGGAGCACTTCCTTTTGAGCAAGTGATAGGTTCTGGTTGGAAGCAGCGATGACGTTAGGCATCCAGGCGGATGAATCTGATGAGGAAAAGGCAAAACACCGTTGCCAGAAGCAGCGCCGATCCTGAGAACCTGCCAAAGGCAGCATAGGGAGATTTGCACAACCATAAGGAGCATTGAGAGTAATACCGTTTGGCTAAGGAGAAGCAGAATTTGTAAATTGTTTGATGGCCCTCACCGCCAACAGCACGAAACAGAGACTGTGGGCTAAGGAGATGAACGGATGCCTGAGGAACGTGATAGCCTGGGAGAAGGAGTTTGCACTCTCGCCCGTTGACATCACAAACCAACCACTGAACCATGCCTTGACCAGCAACAGAGTTGAGGCTAGATAAGTCTTTGATGTGAACGGAACTTGGATGGTACTCAACAAAATCTTCCCGATGAGGACTGTATTTTATATTTATGGTCAGTTTTGGTCACTTCCCCCAAAATGGTCACAAACAAATGGCTTATATAAGATATTTAATCGAAGTTAGTGGCAACAAATATCAGAAAGCTACTGGTTTGAAACCCATACTACAATGGCAATAACATACATTTTTATTCATGTCTGAATATAAACTAATGGGTTATGTAAATCCTGGTCACTAGGAGAGGGCAATAGTGAACACAAATTTTTGAACGAATTCAACAAATTTGTTAATATATTTTTTATTTATGTCTGGATATCATTTAAACACACCTTTCTTTCATGCTGCCTAACAACCAGAATGAAAGTATTCAAATTGTTATATACATAATCATGGGGTATGCATATTCACATTCATACATGTATATTAAAAATACCATACTTCACGTCTTTACATATATATATAGGAATGTAGGTTTTTGATAAACAAAAATGCCATTTTTTGTACACACATTTTAAATATCCGTTGGTTGCTCACTTATTTGTGCCACATCGCTAATTTTTTTGTATGGTAAGCATCACCTTATATGGTACCCACACTGCAGACAGGCTGCTCCAGGACTGCTTCCACCACCATGCAAATATCAGGCTAATTAGAATGACCAACCATGAGCAAAAGATTGTTTTGGCATGACCAGATTGTGATGATGCAATATGCAATACCACCATGATCACATCTTGAAGGGACGACTTTTTGGTAGAGTAGACGCGTGAAAAAAAATGTGCTTGCTGTGAATGTTTTTTTCCGGTGCTGCATGTTTTTATGGTTGAGCAGTGGTCACAGGAGACGAGCATCACTTCCCCGTGGCCCATCCCGATTCATGCTTTTATTTTATGTGAGTGTATAGGGCTTATGAACTCTCGTTTTTAGTTGAAATGTGTTTTTGCCTTGGCACCTCATGCCAATGTCAGGAAACAGAATCTCGATTCACAGAACGAATCGGAACGACGCACATTATACATGCGTCAGATCGGGTGGAAGTTGTTTTTTACGCAATCGTGTGAATTTTATTAACACAACGGCAATGTCATGCTCCTTTGTTTGTGCAAAATCAATTTGTTATGTACATGACTTGCCGCATAGGTAACGTCTGTTATGTATATCAAATGTTTATGTATATCGAGCAATTTTTCATCACGCAACTGCAATGTCGAGCTCCTTTGCTTGCACAAAATCGATTTGTTATGTACATAACTTGCTGCATCGGTACGTCTGTTATGTATATCAACTGTTTATGTATATCATACGAATTTTATTTACACAACTGCTGCACAAAATCGATTTGTTATGTACATTACTTGCTGCATAGGTACGTCTGTTACGATGTATGTCAAGTGTTATGTATATAAAATCATTTTTGGTGTAAATTATGGGTGCTACCTTGATGATGGAACTCAGAGAATGGTATGTTCGTAACAAGATTATGTATTTAACTGGAATCGTTTCGGCAAGAGCAAGGCGAGTCGCAACTTAAAAGGTGGAACCTTGGAAGGCAGACTTTTCATACGCCCCAGGATTAATTACTCAATGTTTTTGAAGATAATGCTGCATCATGGTGTCGATATTTTTGGAAAGCGAATGAACTTATGCCTCCAGTATTGATCTCTCGATGTTTTGAAGATAGCTCCGAAATCATGGTGTCAATATTTTGGGATTGCGCAGGAACTTACGCCCCATGATTGATCTCTCGATTTTTGAGGATAACGCTGCATCATGGTGTCGATATTTTTGTATTGCGCAGTGATTTATGCCCCAGGATTGATTTCTTGATGTTTTTGGAGATAATGCAGCATCTTGGTGCCGATATTTTTGGATTGCACAGGACCTAACTCTGAATTATGGTGTCAATATTTTTGGAATGCGCAGGAACTTACGCCCCCGGTATTGATCTCTTGATGTTTTGAAGACAGCGCTGAAATCATGGTGTCGATATTTTGGGATTGCGCGGGAACTTACGCCCAATGATTGATCTATCAATTTTTGAGGATAACGCTGCATCATGGTGTCGATATTTTTGTATTTTGCACAGGGACTTATGCCCCAGGATTGATTTCTTGATGTTTTGGAGATAATGCAGCATCGTGGTGTCGATATATTTGGATTGCACAGGACTTGAGAGCCATGCTTCTTTATGCCCTCAGGATCGGTTTCTCGATGTTTTTTGAAGATAACGCTGCAGCATGGTGTCGCTATTTTCGGATTGCGCAGGAAGTTACGCACCAGGATTCAATTTCTCGATGTTTTTTTGAGATTATGCAGCACCATGGTGTCGATCTTTTTGGATTGCGCAGGTCATTGATTTTGGAGATAATGCTGCATCATGGTGTTGATATTTTTGGATTGCGCAGGAACTGAAAGCCATACTTAACAACATGACAACCCCCCTCAGGTAAGACTGTTCAGAGACATGTAAAATTCGTTTTTTCATCAGAAATGATATGTATATAACGTTGGTATTTCTTTGATCCCGCACTTCGGTGTCAATCTTTTTGGATTGCGCAGGTCGATGATTTTGGAGATAATGCTGCATTATGGTGCTATATTTTTGGATTGTGCAGGAACTGAAAGCCAGACTTCATTTTAATGTTGTTAAGTATGGCGTATTTCTTATGTATACAACTGATGTTGACATTGTGCTTCAAGAACTGAAGTTTCTAACAGAATGCTGAAATCAGGTGTGTTTTACACCTTGGTTATGTATATAACCTTGCAAAACAACAGGTAAGACTAGTTGGAAAAAGGATTTTTTTTGACGTTGATGATGTGTATATAACAATGGCCAAACTTTTGATCCCACACAACATGATATATTTGTGATGTCGTATGTATATAACGGCGGACATCAGATCTCTTTTTCATAGTTAAATCTGCCAGGCAGAACAACCCCCCTCAGGTAAGACTGTTCAGAGACATGTAAAATACGTTTTTTCATCAGAAATGATATGTATATAACATTGGTATTTCTTTGATCCCGCACTTCGTGGTATGTTTGTGACATCGTTATGTACATTACCGCGCGGATCAGATGTCTTCTAGGTTTTTTCCACGATGTAGAATGACCCTGCAGTGGTTTTTTTGACCCCCAAGATGTAGGTTTTATGTCAATTGGGAAATAATTATTGTAAAAATGGCTTTTATTGAAAAGGATAGTACTTTCGAGTCAATTTATAACTTATAATCTGGTAAATTCACTGACCATTTTGGGGAAAGTGACCAAAACTGACCAAAAATATCTCAAACCATGAGGACTAATACAAACAATCCTCCACTGTCCACATTAAGTGGAGACCCATCAGAATCGAGGGTATTGAAGACAGATTCCATGATGGCTGGAAGGCAGAACTTGGAAAGAGCACGAGAGAGTAGGGTTGCCGACATTTTTGCAGATGTACCAAAACAGTACACCGGGAGCGGATCTGCCAAAACCGATGGCAATCGTACTGTTCCAGGAGTAGCTCACAGTGACCGGCCTTGGCAGGGTTGAAGGAGCGTAAGAAATGGCGTAACTGTACGTCAGAAGGTGCCAAGGGAGGAGAAGGAGGACCAGAGGATGTCACAAAAGGAGCCGGAGGATTATGCCCAAATAGAGACAGCCACTTAAGACGCCGTTCGTATCATAGGGAAGAATTTCGGCAAAAACGACGGAACCTCCAAGATGGTCTGTGGTGAATAGAGTGATACGTGGCATCAGCTGGTGGGTAGCTAAGCGAAGACCAGAAGGAGTGTCTTGCCAAAACAGGAGAAGGTCAAGGAGGAAGGGATGCAAAACCTGCAACCACAGGAAAGTAAGGACACTTGTCTTGTTGGCAATGGGTGCGATGGAGGTCCGCAAGGGCCAACCGAAGATGAAACTCAGGATTGTCATGCCATAAGTCCCAGAGGAAAAGCCGCCAGGGCAAGGAAGAGAGAAAATGTATGCACAATACTGAGACCAGGGTCTGGAAGCCACCAAATGGAAAGCCAGAAAAGGAAGGCCAAGGAACATGGCACATTCACCGTCAGGAAGACCCAAAGACACAGCTGAAGGAAGAATCTGCCGGGAAAAAGGAAGATCTGAAGCTGCAAAAAACAGCAAAGAACAAAGTCCAAGCAGAAGAAGGTCAAATGGAAGTAATCACCCCACGGAATAGTAAGAGAAGGATACCGCTTAAGGTGGAGTTGGGTACGCCCGCGGTGGTCAGTGTCGAAGAAGGCCACATGACGGGCGTCATTGCTGTGGCTATTGAGCCAGTACCACAGACCATCATACGCCAAGACAAACAATTGCCAGAACACGAAACCACTACCAGCGAGAGACAGCCAAGCTAGCAAAGGAGAACACATGAAGGTGGGATGAGAGGCAGCACCCGTGAGGCAAAGCAAAGAGACACTGACAGGAAGGGATCCCAGGAACTGAAGCATGGACAGAAAGGAGCGCATGGTAGCAGAACACCAATGGCAAACCAGGTGAGGGTCAGGATGAGGAGGAGAGCGCAGCAAGTAGGAACGACACGACTCGGTGGCTTGCCGTAGCAATTTGAACCACACCCGGAGCTGAGTCGAAAGGAAATACAATTGAAGGAAGAAGGAGGCTGATAAGCTGGTAGGGCGGCACAGCCACAGAAGGAAAGCACACGTGTGCATAAGCTGGAGGAGCCAAGGAATCTGGAACGTTTTGCAGGAAGACAGGTGATCATGAGGACCAGAAGACCCACCGCCCAATCTTTTATTAGGTTCCGCAAACCGGCCGCAACCAGAGCAGCCACACCAAAGTCATCATCAGGATCACTACAGGGTGCTGGCAGGGAGTCAGGGGCATTGGCAGGCATGGCGGCATAAACAGAATCATCAGCATCAGCTGCAGGATCTGCCAGATTAACAACCTTGTCAGGTTCGGCGAGGTCACAAGTGTCTAACATCGCCTGGTGAACAGCACGATTGAAGTGGGAGCGGGCGGCCGAATCCTTAAAAGTGTAGCAACGACGAGTATTGTTGACCCGTTTACCACCACGGTCGCGGGCCCCGGGATCATTGTGGAACCGCGTAGGATGCGGGCCACCACAGGTCTCACATTTCTGGGCATCAAACCAGGCCTCATAAGAAGGATACTTGTGGACTTTTGGCTGAGACCGAGGATCAGCTGTCACAGGGGGCAGAGCTGAGCCGGACTTGCGGGACAAGGGAACAAGAGCTGCCTTAAAGGGCCTTGCGATCAACCCCAGACCATTTGTTGATGACGCATAGAGATTCGTACTTGGACAAAAGGGTCCCGGCAAAACTGTCCAGTTGGAAGGCGAAAGGGCGACTGGCCCACTCCACGTACATGGGGTAATTGATGGAACCCCAAAGGGAGGAGCACACCTCCTTGAACTCCTCACTGGAGGCTTTAGCCATACCATGGAGATAGAATTCCAACACGTTGGCTGGAACAGAGGAGGCCGGAAGGGCCATTATCACAGCCTTGAAACGGGAGGTGGCAATGGGCACATTTTCACCATCAATAGAGCAAAGGTCAAAACTGGAGAGAAATGACACAAGGCCTTGCACCGACTCAAAAGAGCAAAGATCAACACAGTCCATGATCAGCTTGTAGAGAGACAGACCACCGTGCTGCACCAAAGGTAAGCTGCTGTATGTCTGCTTGACTTGCTGGAGGAGAGATGAGGCCGATGACTTCTTGAGGACCGACAGAAGCCACTCAAAGTCTCCGCATCCACTGCACTGCTGTGGACATTGATGAGGGCCAGATACTGGTGGACTTGAGTAGCAGGAGCGGAACTGTGTCAACATACTCACTGGCTAGGGCCATTTGACGGAGATCAGTGTAGTTGGCGACCAGAGGCATTTGGCCAACATACAAGATGTCGTGGATTGTGAGCCAGTCCAGCAAGGCGTGATGAGCGGTCTGGCGGTCAAGAGCAAGAGCACCCCTGTCATCAGATGAGTGCAACGAGAGAGGGTTGCATAGTCCGGCACCAAAATGGTACCTGCAAGTTTAATGCAGATACGCTCACGAAGCTTCTTCCACTCGTGGAGTGTGGCCTCAATCATACCGAGAGGTTTGCACACAATTCAATTGCATCTGCAAGTCCGAACGTGGGCCAGAGGAGCGAAGCACGAGCCCGGATCGCAAAGAGGTGCTGGAATTGTTGTCAGGTGGTGGCGACGAGATGCCAAGACCAAGGCCAAGAGACTTCTTGATGGCAAGGGCAAGGGCATTGATGAAGGCGGCATTCTCGAGGGTCGCCGCTGGGTCCTTGGTGTTGCTCGCATCGGAAGCAAAGGAACCGTCATGATGAGCAGCCGCCATCGCAAACTCAGGACTCAGGACGGATCAAAGGACGGGAAGCAGATGCCAGAGCATCAACCAATGTCATGAAGGTGGAAGGAGAGTCCGTGGCTACCCAAGGAAAAGGACATGAAAGATGAAAGCCATGAGCAGGAAAGCGCAGTGACAACAAGACAATTAATCAACCAAGGCGAAACAATGACAGAGACCTCCAAAAAGCGAGGACACAGCCGGCGCCGAACGAGGCAAGAACCCAGCCAAAAGATGGCGGAGAAAAGAGAGGATGAATGGGAGGAGGTCCTCAGAGGGCCATCAACTTGAAGGAAGAGATATGCCAATCAACGACGAAAGCATTGGCAAGCAAAGGCAGGGGGCCAAACGCTGGAACACGGAAAGCGACAGATAAGGTGGAGGCAGACCACGGAGGTCAACTACTCGAAGGAAGAGGAAAGAGCAAGGAGGTGGACCTGAGTGAACCAGTGACCCCTATGAAAATCAAAATGAAGCACAGAGAGCCTCAAAGCCGACACGATGGAAAGAAAAGAGAGCTCCGATCGACCGCGACTAAGCATGAAGGGGCATCATAACCTGCAAAGTGACAATCGGCCAAACCAAAACTAAGAATTTTGTTATGTGAACGAACTAGACAATCATGGCACATTTTGCTAGAGAGTAGAGCATTGCCAGAATGCAATGCTGTGCTCTGTAGGAAAGACTGTGCTGTCTCCACGTCAAAAAGTTCCGACAACTTTGAATGGATACCACAATGAGTGGATGTCCATCTGCGGTTGGGAAGGTATACCAGTTCCCAAATGACATGATGGCCAGACGGGAGACAGCTGGCAGAATCAAAGTAAAGAATGCCAGAAAACAGAACAAGGTTTGATCACGAACTGTGCAGATGCACAAGGAATGCCAGAAACAGAATGAAAAGGAACAAGAAAGAAGTGAATGAAATGAGCATCAGTGATCTCCTGTTGCAGATGTGTTCACTATGATATTCTCTTTAGCCGGACGATTGGGTGGATATGCCGATGGTATCGTCAAGATGTCGATCTTGTGAGAATTTCTGATGTTTTTTTTCTCGTACAGTTGCAACACGGCTATATATCGCTTCAGTACAGTCGCAACATGGCTATATATCACTTCAGTATATGTCCACTACAGCCATATGTGCACGATTTTAGAGCCAGAGAATTTTCGCGGGAAATCTAAATTTGATGCCAAAACTTGATGGCACACCAATCGTGCGAAGGAAAAAACGCATGACACCACAAGACCCATTCATTTTTGTTTATCCCAGCATTGCTGCAGACCCCACTGATCCTCTATGATGTTTGGAATACCATCAAACAACAAAAGCAAATTAGACATTGTTGGAGGAAATCAATCCTCTTTGATCACAATCAATCCCCGCCAACATTGACAATGGCATTGTTGCAACCAGTGATACTGATGCTGAGACACTCACCACAGACCAACATGACAGCAATGAGGAAGGTGTATTGGCTGAGGTTTTTGTACTTGTTGAGAGTCATAATTGCATGCCAATAGGTGACAATGAACTTGATGAAATCATATGGGAGTTGGCACTGGCGGTTCGGGCATGCAAAACAAGTGTGCGAGCCAAGAATGATTTGATTGAGGGATGGGTTTCAATGGAAGACAATCAACAACGCAACAGCATATTGACAGAGAAAATTGTTCAGTTGATGGATTAGAGTGCTTTGTCAGTTGAAAGAAATGTCAATTGAAGGCAATGATGAGGATTCCAAGGATGAGGATTTTTTGGAGGAAGACAAACCTAGGAAACCAGTAACTTTTGATGAGGTAAATGCATTGGCAGTCCAATTGAAATCTCTTTGGGACCAAATTAGTCAACTTGGAGGAGAATACCATACACTTGTTCTTGACGTTGGTACTGATTATGATAACCTCTTGTCCAGCTATCGCAGGAATGAAAACAGAGAATTATCAGGGAAACTGAAGGCTGCCCATCAAACATTAATCACAGCATTTATCAATAAATAACTTAATATGCATTTAATGGAAATTTCACTCTCAATTTATGATATTTCTGCCTTATTGCTTCATTTGTGTCACTGCTTGTACCGGTATTTTGCAATTGGACCACCAAGTCACCTTTACTAGGATGCAAAACATGCAAAAAAGGCTATGTGTGCACTACAGCTATGTGTGCATCGAAAAGCCAACACACACCATGCACATATAGCCGTGTTGCGACTGTACTACGTACTCTTCATGTATTTTACACAATCTCAAGGGATCTTTGGTCGATGCTTGGTCGACATAATTCAAATCTGAATTTGGTGTGTGTGTGTGTGTGTGTGTGTGTGTGTGTGTGTGTGTGTGTGTGTGTGTGTGTGTGTGTGTGTGTGTGTGTGTGTGTGTGTGTGTGTGTGTGTGTGTGTGTGTGTGTGTGTGTGTGTGTGTGTGTGTGTGTGTGTGTGTGTGTGTGTGATCATAACCATTAAAACGGATCCTGAATGAATGTTGGTAGTATACAGTAAGGACGGAAAAAAATGCTGACGCTAACCTATTCACATTATTATTTTTCAATTTTGGTTGGAATAAGTATGTATGTTAACGTCAACGTCGACCCGTAAGGGTGGGCCTTAGACAGCTCCCAGGAAGCAGTTTTTTACAATTTTCATGGGATTTTTGTTCCTAGTAAGTAGAGCTTAAATAAAAAAATTGTCGAATTCAGCTACCAGTTTTGGAAGATTTTTACAACCTCAGTTGTCTTACTATCAAGGCCTAAATAAAATAAAATTTGTCAAGCATGGCATGCGTTGAAACATGTTTCTCAGTATTTTGCCGGCTAAACGTCATTTATCATTTTCTCAATGCTCAACTTTCTTATATTTTGCAAAATTGTCTTTCCCAAAATATCAATATTGAAGGGCCCAATTGTTCAACGGATAAAAGTTCCTATTATCCAAGAGAGCTCCCGTGATTCATGGGAGTTTCCCATGAATTCGTGGGAGGACTCCAATGAATTTCCATGTCCTATGAGTCATGGGAGGCTCCAGTGATTCATGGGAAGATGAAAATTTATGGGAGCCAAAAATTGTGGGAACCCAAAAAATCTCATCTTACCAGTATACTCTTTGCCAAAAACACATACACACCATCATCATCTGACAATTCTTAAGTAGAGGACAACTCGATCGCTGTCTGATGATCATTCTTCAGAGCCATCTATGAGCCTGATTTCTTGAGTGGTTCCCATGAATCACTGGTTGTTCCCATGAATCATGGGAGGCCCCCATGATTCATGGGAGGTTCCTGTGATTCTGACATAGGCCATGTATCTACAGCCAGGAATAGCCTTTACTTTAAGTATTTCTATTCACTTAAAATATAACATCAAATACTTTCCTTTTGTTACAAAGGAGAAGTACACAAGTATCTTGAATCTTGAAGGCTCAAGGGCACAAGATCCAAAATACCACCACATTCTGTACCAGAGATGTACAGAATCTACACAGCAGGTCAGTAAAGAACTACATGCCAGAATTCTGCTGACAAGTTCTACATGCTTACGCTCCAAGAGCAGAACCATTTTCAGTAGTAGAAATAATCTCATAATTTCACTTTCATGATCTACAACACATCTACACATGTACTTTCAACCTAAACCTCATATTTCTAAGTTGTTCGGCTTAGGTCACTATCAATTGATAGACCGCAACTGTGCATGAGTTACACAATCTGCCTGTTGTTGTGAGTTCCACTCACAAGCCATGACACATGTCCTTCAACTGTAGTCATATAAATAAACCCAGACACACCACTGAGGCCTTGTTCCCAGCTGACACAGGTATACTCCACTCCATCTATCAGAGTGAGCATGTTGCCTAGGTGCGCACATGCATAAAAAGACCATATATGTGTCTACACACAAATGGCACAATTAAGCTGTGAGCAGGTACCCAGTACCATGTCTCAAATCAGCCCCTCAAAAAATCATGAACTGGGCAGTCCTGCATGGACTTAAGCCCTAGATGGTGTGAGATATGGCCATAAGTTCTAAGGCCTATGTCTTGGAGTTCAAGTTTTCCATTGCTTCTTGTACGATGTGATTTGTGTCTCGCCTGTGTCTGAATGTTGTTTCCTCTTATTTGACCCATTGTTGTTGATTTGATTTAATAGACAGGCTTTCACAACACTAACACCAACTCCAAATGTGTGTGCCAGGTCTTTTGTTGGAAAGAAAGCTCTTGAGGGAGACATCAATGTAGAGTATTGTTCCGTGTGTTATCGAAGTTCGATCAAGAGACTCTTTTCAACTTCATCTAAAAAACTTTCTGTTTGTTGGGTTGAATAGTTTCATTGCATGCATCTACTTCTTCCTGCTGTAGCCCACCAAATGGCTTTTCCCACCCCTTTTTCAGGTTGGCCATTAATGGGCTCAGTTTGCTCTTGTTTGATTTTGGCTTCCAATGTTGTGATTGCATGAGTTTTTTGTAGACAGTTCGAATCATAGTCCTGTTGCTCTGGATTCTATGTTGGTGTTGCTTTCTCTTTGCTTGATGGCATGATTTATTGACAACAGTAATGCATGAGCATGAGGTTCCCCTTGCAATTTTGTTGTCTCGCAAATGTATCTGTAAATATGCTGAGTGCAAAATTCATTGGGGAGAGACTATCCTCAAGCTGTTGTCAATTGTGGATCTGACTTTGACACCATGATCTCTGATTTCATTTATCCATGCATTTCCACCTTGGTCAGCAGGTTTACCAGGAGGATTCTTGCCAACAACGACAAGATTTTCAAGCAAAATTAAATTTGGTTCATTCATACTGCTATGATTGCTGTTGAGCGGGTGAACTGATGCAGTGGAGAATTGAAGAGCTCTGCGATAGCGTTGACAACAAGATAATTTCTGCCTTGATATTGTTCTGAATGTAGAATAAAATAGACACTGCAAACACCATTACCAGAACTTTCTACAACTAGATTTGTTGGCAGGAGGGGGGAGTGAAGAGTAATGCTGATCAAGCAATGATCTTACCGTAGATCTCAGTTCATAAGAGCCTGAAAATGTATAAAGACACATTTAAGTTTATCTTATAATCTGTGCAAAGTTAGAGATGCTAACACAGGAAAAAAATATAAGTATCCAGGCTATTTACCAAAGTATGTGTTGGTACTGTATGTCGCACCAATTTCCTTTCCATTGTGTTAGTGTCTCGATGCACCTCCGATTCCCCTCTTGTTGTGTGTGAAATGGGGGTGATGAGTGATCCGACAAATTGAGAGAACTCTGCAACCAACCGGATTTATAAGGACCAATTCGTATTGGCATGTTGCTGTTGAGTAGGAGAATCGATCACTAATGGTTTTAGAATGACCAGGGTCGATTTAATAGGTTAAAAACACAAATGTCATGAAAATCGGGGAAATATATCTTATAATCTGTGGGCTCTTATGAACCGAGATCTACAGTTTAGGCATTGTTGATGATTTAATTGTTGAGTCTGTCGCGACTACGACAGAGACGGATTGAAAAAGAGAATTTATTGGAAATATCAATGTGACTTTGAAATATTTAACAGATTCACATTCTTTCTGTGTTGACACGTCAGCAAAAAGGTGCCTAATCCTCGCCAACTCATCAGCTGACGGAGGTCATATTATGTTTCGTAAGGACTTTTATATGTAACATTAAACTTTTCTCGCAGACGAAGAATAATTGCTGTGTCCCTTCGTGGTGTTATCCATAATCCGCCCAAAAGTTGTCAGTCAAACTTTCACGGAATTCCACAATATGAAATTAACAAGCAGCCGCTGCAAGATTTTTTAGCAGATGATGTTTTTTGTTGGTTAAGTTGGTTTTACATTTTCTGCTGTGTGACAGGAATATAGGCCTTTCAGGAGTGTCTTACGAGGTGTAAAGCACGAGTGATAAGTTTTTGAAGTCTAAAATAAAAGTAATCTTGGTTGACGAAAATTTCACGAATAATATCCATTATAATGCATTGGGCCAGACAGGTACCTAGTCTTGTAAAAAGGAGTATTTGTACCGGAGAACATTCAGTGTTGACCATGTGGGAGCCTGTGCATTTTTGAGGTGTTAAATCGTGAATGGCTAAAATTGCTTGGGCAATAGAATATATGTGCACGAGCATTTGCAAAACCGTTAACCAGGAGTTTTTCTGGAACTCTGCAGAGAGCTTTTAATCACGGTTGAAACATGTCTAAACAAATTCCCATTAAGTTTTGCACCATATTCTTGTGAATTCAGGGTGCTTTTCAAGGGAAGACGCACAATAAGCTGATATAGAGTTGTCAGTGTGGTACAAGTTGTTGAGTGGATGTTATCCTTTTGCTTTAGTCTTCAGGTGGTATGTTTGATTGTGCCATCTTGGGAGTGTCTTGACATCGTGGCTTCATGGGCTCCATCGTGGCTTTATCGTGGCATTGTAGTGGCTTTGTATGGTCTTCATCACTTCTTGTGTTTGTGGTGGCGTCATGTTTTGGTCGACGCGTCATGTTTTTGTCATGGCGTTGTGTTTTCGTCTTGGCTTTGTTTCTTTGTCATGGTGTTTTTTCATCTTTGTGACTTTGATTCATAGTTGTGGCTTTGATTCATAGTTGCGGCATTGTTGTTTCACCATCGTCATTCCAGTGGCCTTGTCTCGATGTGTTGGTGGTCCCGTTCAATACGTCGTGGTGGCTGCGTCATCTTTTAGCAGCGTGGCGCTGGTTGTGTTTTGTTGTTGCTGTGATGTTGGAGTTGCATTTTAGTTTTCAGTTCAGTCTATTTTGAAGGCTAACGTATGTCGTGTTTCAATTCTTACTGTTTCACACTTCAGTTTTGAACTTCAGCTAGACACTAGATAGGTAAGCTTGTTTCTATCATGTGTGTTAAATGTCAATGTTTGATGTAATATTCTCAAGGGGAAAACGACTCCTGTTTTGTTCTCAGTTCTCTGATTATCTCAACGTAAAGGGCAAGGTGAGCAGAACAAGAACTCCTTTTTGTTGTTGCTTTTACACGCATTGACACAACAATAATCACTGTTGGCGTACGTTTAGTTCATTTTGGGAGATGTGGGTTCCGTTGTTGTTATTTCATTGGTGGCTTTGATTCCTAGTTGAGGCGTTCGTTGTCCCATCGCCGTCGCTCCATTGGTATTACGTTGTTGTCGTTGTTGTTGTGGTGGTGGTGTCATGCTGTCGTTGTTGTGTCTTGTTCTCGTTGTTGTGGCTCTCGCCGTGGCGTGTGGCTTTGTGTCATTGTGGCTGTGGTGGCTTCGCCTTGGTGTGTTGGTGGGCGCTTCAATTTGTCGTGGTGGTTGCGTTGTCTTTTTTTAGCAGCGGGCGCTGGTTGTGTTTTGTTGTTGCTGTTATCTTTTTTGTTTTGAATGTGTCAAGTGTGCTACTTTTAACTAACAGTATTGTTTTTTTGTCTTTTGTTTACCTGCAGCAGTATTAATGAAGATTCTGAGGTCGTAGCTGGGAAAGTTGAAATTGAGGGTCAGGATACCACCCTGCAGGAGCCTAATGTAAGTGATGTGTATTGTCAAGTGTTTATACAACAGTTATCTGCATGTCAATACTGTTTAATCTTGTATAATTACCATGTTTGCAAGAGACAAATGACATTAGCAATGCTCCGACGGATTCAGAGTTGATTGTGAGTTTGTGTAGTTTGCTTTCTTGTGTCTATGATTCTTCTGACAACATTTTATTTTCTTTAGGCATTCAGGCGTGTTCTTAGTTTTATGCACAGAGGAGGTGTTCTCAGCAACGCAAAATGATTCTTCGCCCTTGTTATATTCGATTCATTGCTTTCGCAGAACTTGTCAACAATGAGTCAGAGCTGGACAAATGTTATTCAGAGCTTGGTTAAAAGCCAGACACAACAACAGGAAGTAATTTGGAGGGGATTTGCACGTCACAATGAGCTGGTTCAGAGGGGATTTGACAGACTGATTGCATGCATGTCTCATTCTCACAACATGATGCATTCAGAATCTGGTTCTGCTGTTGTTGACTTTGAGGAAGAGGTGGAATCGAAAGATGACCATGATGGTGGCAGCAAGCCGCATGAGGGCTCTATTGGCTTAGTGTTGAAGCGTCCTGATGGAGAAACTTTCAGGTACCACCTTCCTTCGTATTCCGATGTTTTCAAAAGGTTGGGAGGAGAATCAAGAAAGACAGAAGACAAGAACTCACCTTGTGATCTTGTGCGGGTGCTGGCTGCTGCTGCTTGGACCGTGTTTAAGGAGGAAAAAATTAAGACAGTTGTGCCTTTTGTGATGGATTCGGAATCAAAACGTCCCAAAGTCAATTATGTTAGTTCGTGGTTGTGTGGAATGAAGTATTGGGCTCTGCTGGATGTGTTAAAAAGTTTGGAGTGGCACTTGTGATGGTGGATGGCAAGCTTTGTCTTGCAGTTTTTTACATGCCTTATATTCAAGACGAAGACCTCATGCAACCTAAGCTCTCAATTGTTATTCCACAATCCCTCAAAAACAGTGAAGTGCCAGAGAAGGAGCTCAAGTTGTTTTTTGAGAAAATGTTTGCTGTTGGCAAGGGTGATCACAATTGTTCCGACACAGTCGTGCAAAAGGTGTTTCCTGCTGATGATAATGCAAAGTATCAAAAGAGTGAGATTGCATCAGGTGTGTTCGGGAGATACCTAATTCTTAATTTTTCCAAAGAGAAACGTTCGAAAAGCAGAAATGAATTATCAGACGCTTTGTTTTGGTTTGTCACTGCGTGTTGTTCCGGGAAGTTCGAAGACAACATTTTCTCAAGAATGAAAGCTCAGCTGTGTTCTTGTGCTCAGAACAACGATCCATCTGGTTACAGGCGATCAGTTGTAATGCAATTGCGGAAGCTGTGGTTTTTCTGGTAGAGAACAAATCTCTCCGTCTTGAGGATGACATCATGTGCAACCTATTTGGTGGGTCTGCAACAATTGCTGATTTTGTTGAGGAAATGAGGAAGTATGCCCAATTGAATAAACAAAGCCACAGAGATGTTATGCTGAACTCTGGTAAATTTATGTGTGAATTTTTTCTTTCATTTATCATATTCCACTGATTCTATAATTTTTGTTTTGCAGAGCAAAAGATGAAGAGGAAATCTGATCATGAGCAATCGACTGCTAGTGTGGCAAAAAAGCGAAACACACCAAGCAGCAGTCAAGTAAGTTGAAAAAGCAAACTTGACCAGGAATGATTTGATAGCACTCACATCTGATATGTTGGAAAAGGTCTATTTGCCTTGCCAAAGAAGTGTTGTGAAGATAAAGGACTTGAGCTCGATGGTGAGAGGGTCCATTTTTAATGTTCTAAATTGAAAATCTGTTTTTGACACTTCTTTTTTCTATTCTCTGTAGTGCTTCAGACTTGCTTGTTCATCGGGATGTATTATCCCAGAGATGACAAGAAACTTAACGCGTTCTTTGCCAGGGGTCTGAAATGCATTCGTATTTGTCAGAAGAATTATCCATTTGCTATGTACTTACAGCAGCCTCTGGGAGGAATGAACCTCGTTATCCCGAAGTAGAGCTGTGTCAGCAAGACAGGCACATCATCTATTCATTGGGACCTCGTGGGAAGAATTTACTTATGGTCCTACCAAAAAGCCGTCACTACAATGATACAACATTATACCAAGTAAGTTTCCGCATATGCAAGCTTTTGCTTTTAGCATCTTTCTAACAAATAGAACGTCAGGTCTGTTTTGATCCATACAAAGTTAATGAACACTGCAAGTTGAAGTATGATGAAATGAAGACTCTCATTGTTGACAACTTTGTGTCCATGGTTAAAGCTGGAAAATTTAAATTGGGTGACATGTCAGATTGCTTGGTTGTAGAGGATGCAATTCACGTTTGCAATGGAGAATCATTGGATATGTGCACAAATTTGTCAAACTCAGCGAGCATTTATTTGCCATGGAACGCAACTGTTGCTGTGACTGTTACTTGGAATCTAAGAATTCTGTCAAAATATTTTGCAACTTACCCTGTGATCATCGACCAAATGGGAAACAATATTCTTTACAACATTTCATGGTTGTTGTGCCAGGAGGAAGAGCTTTTTGATCTCAAATTTGATATATTGTCATTAACCAAAGTGAGGAATGAGGCATCAAGAAGTGAGCTGGTTGACAGATATGACGTTCACGAAGAGAATTTGCAGTTGCTTGACTCTGTATATGGATTGGGCAATATTGATTACATTTGCCTCAAAGTTCTGGGCTGCCACCATCCTGAGTATCATGACGATGCTGCAAAGGAATTTGGGTTGAATGTTGGAGGTTATTTTATGCTGTATGTGAGTTGTGATTCTGAGAAATGTGTTTTTCAGTTTGAGCCAGAGAGTGAGACTCTAGATAGTGAGACAACATCAGAGGATGATTTTGTTTCCAGAAAGGTTGTTAAGAAATTGTTTCAAAGTGAGTCATTTGTTATGATTTCACTTTGTTACAGATTGATAGCAATCCTTTAATTTGTTTGGTAGGAAATGCAGTTTAAACTGACACAGAAGAAACTTCAAGTGATGGGACTCAAAATGAATCAGATGTCACTCTCATGCTGAGGACAGTGATCAAGAATTTTATACTTTTGAAGATAGGTCTGGATGATGAATCTGATGACAACTCTGATCTGGAGGATGGTGATCAAGACAGTGGTTCTGAGAAAGTAGATGAAGATGATGATAGTGATGTTGCTGATGATGACACTGAGGACAGCGAAGCAGAAGTTCCAGCTGACTATGAAAGCAACAGTTCGGATATCCTTGAAAATGATGTTACTGATGATTTTGGCAATCATGAGAAAAGTACTTCTGATTCTGATTCATATAGCATAATTCCTGTTGGCCATCCTGTTGGAAGATTTAATCAAGCATTGGACGAGGAATTGGAAATCATGGAGAGAGTCAGTCCTGAACCTGGTATGTAATTGTGGATTTAAAATGAACATGACTTCAATTCTTCAATTCAATCAATACTTGCTTTGTAGATTGCATTTTATGTCAAAGTCAGTATTTTGACCCTACAAATCTGAATTCAGAGGAATCACAGCTGAAAATGTATTCGAGTAGTCTGAGAAATAGTGATCGATTTTCACTACTTGATGTGAGGAATGAATCAATGATGCCAAGCAGAATATGTTTGAAGATTGAGAAGATTCAACAAGCATACATGATAAGATGCCACACATATTCAGAAAGAAATGGGTAACTATTGATGGCGTTCTTGATTTCAAGTACTACT
>JABMIG010000475.1:640-60701 GCA_013187285.1 Cyclotella cryptica
TCACACTGTACATAACCCCATAGAGTCCTTACCTTTGCATGAGTTCATGTGACATCTAGTAATATAGTCGATTTCCCAAAAGTCCTGTACTTTCAAATGTACTCTCAATGTCAGTACTTGGTACTTTTTTACGTACATTTTAGGACTTATGGGAAATCGACATATTAATGGATATCAGATGTACTCATGCAAAGGTGTTATGGTACCGCGTAATGCGCAAGATGATATGATGTGACAGTTCTCAATCGAATCCATGACAGACACCACACACTGTTCCATTTTTTAACTGAATTATTTGTATTCATTATTAGATATTTATTGTTATCTAGAAATTCTAAATAATTAAGCCATAACAGGTTCAAACACTTGTTACTCTTGGAAGAACTTTTGAGGTACTTTCGAGGTACGTTGTACTTTCGAAGGTACTTTGTACTGAAGGTACAAAGTACAAAGTACCTTCAAAATTGCATGTCTATTTAGGAATCATTATATTTTCTACGAGAAATAAAAGTTGGAAAAGTTCCTCGGAAGTACATTTTGGTACTTTCGAGGAACTTTGTACTTTCAAATGTACACTCAGTTTCAGTACATGGCACTCTTTTTAGGTACATTTTACCTTTCTTTACCATGAATTATTTGAGACGTGGATCGCACAAGAACGAGAGCAATTATTCTGATATAAATCCCATAATGCAACTGCACATGCCTCTTTAAGGTATGTACAATATTAATACAGCCCTGCAAATTGATTACAATCAGTGCCACTCTAATTCTCTTTTTATAACATCATTCGATACTAGTTAGAGAATTTGATTGTTCTTGATTTTCATGCAAATTTCCTCTAAGTCCTTACCTTTCTTCACCATGTATTCTTTGAGATGTGGATAGAACAAAGAACAAGAGCAATTATGCTGAAATGAACCTGCAGCACCACTACACATGCTCCTTTAAGGTAAATATAATCTGAACACAGCCCCGAAAATGATTACAATCAGTACCTCTAAATCTCTTTATAACATTAAATTCTAGAATTGGTTTGTTCTTGTTTTTTTATGCAAATTTCCCTTAAGCCCTACAGTAAACACCATAATTATAATTGTGTATTATTTCAAATTAGCCACAAAAAATATTTAGGAAGCCGCAGAGAACACAAATCCAGCCCTGTCATACTAAAGCAATGCCAAACCAAGAACAATCCCATAAAAGATTGATGCCACACCAAGAATGGTCATACATCCATATCAACGCTACACAAAGAACCACACAATACACCAATAAGATGATGACAAAACAGAGGACACAAACAAGCCACATAGAAATTTAAATCAGATAAAAATTCCACCTCATAAATGAACCATCTCAAAGCAACAAAAAATCAACATACATAGATCACATCTTACACTTGGACATCGTTCAATGTGCAAAACATACATACATTGAAAGATCATATACACTATGCAACTCAGCAGATTTAATTGTAGACTTCTTTGTTCTGTCTAGAACCTCATGGACTTTTGAGGGTAAACCTGTCAAGTTCCATCTCATGCATAATTAAATATGATTGTACAGAATAACAGTAGAACAAAAGTGAATTTTGATTTAACATGGTCAAGAATGTAAACCGTACAAGTTGACCACATAGAATTCTTTTTATGGACCCTAGTATAATATCAAATTCTATGGAAGATATGCCCTTTCTTTCAATAGTACTGCATTTTGATGTACTAAACAAAACTTCTTGCAGATTCCCAATTCACAAAGCTCCATAAAGGGCCTCTTACAGAATGTTGTAACAATACAACATTTTGTACCTCTCATTGTGAGTGGTTGCATTCAGTCACTAAGCAGGAACAAAGGCAGTTTATCGGATCATGTGGCACAAGCTGAGACATGCAAATTGAGCTTGCACAGGCATTGATCTGTTTATCAGGACCACGTTTCACTTCCACTGGTAAGTTACTTAACAAAGCAAGACTCTTCCAGTTTGCAGGCTCCCAATGCTGCTAAAAAATCTTGCATTGGCTGCTAGTAATTGAAGGCTGTTGTATCTCAGTTTGGTTGCATGAAATGGCACAGAGTGGGGGAAAGTTCTGTACAAAGTTACTCTTCATGACAAAAGAGTGTGATGATATGAAACTTTTACAACATTACTCAACAATTAGCCATGCACTAACTCAATTTGGCATCATTTGGCGTACTTTCACATGCGATCCCCAAGACTTATAACATAATTCGGCCTGACCAAAGAAACTGAGGGCTAAGGACTTCATTCCTCGTTTTTTATAATGTATACCAGCCAATTCACATGCAAGCCCCTCTTCATGGACAAACTTGGATGACTGAGAAGCGAGAATTGCTCTGTTAAACTCACTCTGTATCACAGCATCATCTTCGGCAGTTATTGCTAGCATCGTAGCTCTCAACAGGGAAGCCTTGTTCTCAAAGTTCCACTTGGAAAAGTTTGCTGCCTTTTCGAGAATTGCCAATGATTTTGCGACGTTTGATAAATGACGCTGACTATTCTTCTTCCCATAAGAATACAAACTAGCCGATGCCAGACCCGAAAAGAAAGCTATGTAGATAACTCTAAATGGAACCTGAGAATTATTTTGAAAGCAGTCAAAAACTCCTGTAGAAAAAACATACATCAAACTGATTTGAGAGAACATACCTTTTTCTTCATAGAGTCATCCAAATCTTCCCACAGCTTGGATTTGTGACACACTCGTTCCATGTGTCCTAAATAAAAAGAAGTCATCATTTCAAGACTGAATTCACTTTCTTCCCATGCCAGAATGTCTTTTTCGTCTGCAGAGCACTCCTCTCTTCCATCCCCAATCAGACTTGAAACTACCTTGTTCATCATAAGGAGATTACATCTGAGCTGTCTCTGTGCATGCTGACTTGCTAACTTCAAATAATTTCCAATATCTCTCTTCAAGGCCAAGAGATTCGTCCCTGCCTTTATTTGCTTTGCCACCATTATTGACAAATTGAAGGCGGCCTTAGACGGATCGCCAGTCTGCATACCAATCTCATAAGCATGCCTCATCATATTTACACATGCTTGAATCGGCTCGATCAGGCTGCCAGCATAAACATAATGAATTAGGTAAACCCCAGGAATCTCCTCCATCGCCGAATCGTTTCTACTCAACATGAGCATTCCGATTTTTCCAATCCTACATGCAATCCTTGCATCATCGTCAAAGCTTTCACAACACAATATTGAGGAAAATGACACGAATGCACCTAATACCACACGATCAGAGCATAGTTGTGAGGATAAAAGTAAAAAAGCGGGGGCGCACCCACTAAAGAAGCACTCAGCTTACCTGGTGTGTATTGGCATGAAACATTGTGAGTGAGGCAAAAATGGGCCCACCTTGCCGTGAAGTAGGGGCAAAGTTTAGGCTTAGCTAGGTACGAGACAATTGACAGCTGATCATAAAATTGCATAATTGCTATGTTTCGCCTGGATGTTTCGTCATGATGAGCCATCAACTCTTCATTGGACTTCTCATGAAACAATCTCTTCGTTTTCGAGACGATAGAAATGAGTTCAGCTTCATCAACATTGCCATTGATGGGCAGGTCTTCTCCTAGCAGATTAAGAACCTTGAGGCACGTGTGGAATGCTTGAAGTAAATCCTTGCGAGCAAGATAAAAAAGAGAGACAAGAAGTGAATACGAATCCAACATGTATTGACTCTTGTCTTCCAGTCCCTCCCCATGTTGAATGACCTCGTCGAGTATCTCTTTGGCTTGATCTACATAGCCGCAAGAGTAAGCAGCCTTGGCAAAATGGTAATTGCATTTTAGGCTGAGATCATAATTAGATTTCCAAGAATTGTCAGGAAGTAGGGACACAGCAGCCTTCATATATGAATGTGCGGGCACGAAATTCGAACATTTCATAGCTTTCACTCCAGCTTCATAGTTCAAGTTGGCTATGACAATTCGGTGCGAGTCATCATGAAACATAGTAAGTGGACATCGATTAATTTGATCGATGGTTGCAAATAGAACGCTGGTGTCCTCTTCATCTAGAGATGCGAAGTTACTTTGTAACGCCATTCCGATCGTGAAATGGTATTGATCTTTTTCTGCAAGAGGGATCAGTCCGTAAGCAGCCTCCCTTACTTTGTCGTGGACAAAGCGGTATTCAATTCCATCAAAATCCATAAAACCTTCTTTCACAACCACCTGGTCAAGTGTGCTCTGCAGGTTGCAAAACTGTGGGGCGGCAGCCAATTTTTTAGTAATGACAATACTCAAGTTGATCCCAAAGCAAGATGCAACCTTGAGTGCAGTTTGTGCGCTCTCCTCGAGGACACTCATCTTGTTTGTGAGAATGTACAGAACATTATCTGTAATGTTCTCTGCGCCGATTTGGTTGATGTCCCACTGCCAATGCTTGTCGCGTAGACTGTAAGTAATAAGGTCGCGGTCGATAAGAGTGCGGAGAAACTCCAATGCAAAATACGGGTTCCCGTTCGTTTTACGGGAGACAACGTCTGAAAGACTTTTGCACATGCGCGGAAATATGCCTAGTGTGTCAGATATCATTGCGTTCACATCCTCTGTATTTATGCCATGAAGACTAATCATAGAAGTTTTGATGTTGAATGTTGACAATGCGGTGAAAAATTCAACAAGAACATGATCTTGCTCAACTTCATTATCCCGAAACCCTCCAACGAAGAGCACGCAGTTGCACCCTTTCACGTCAGAGAGAACAGACTGAATGAGTCTAAGAGACATATAATCGGCCCACTGCAAGTCATCGAGAAAGAGCAGTACGGGTTGGGAAGGGCTTGAAATCACTCTCATTAATTGCTGGATTGTGAAGCATACGCTATTGAAATTGATCCCTGTATCAGACTGACTGCTTGAGGATGGAAGTGTGACATGAGAAGGGACGAGATCGACCACATTTGGCAGAACACGTGCCAAAATGGGTATGGCATTTGAGAGTTTCTGGTATATTTTTATCCGACATTCCAGTGAGCTCCTTTTTGCCACCGAAATACATATTTCATTGAACGCAGATAACACAACAGCCAAAGGACTTGCTGATTGCATCTTGTCAAACTTTTTAGCCACTGAATATCCTCCAGCAATTCTTACAGATTCAAGAATACTAAGTACTAGCCTCGTCTTGCCACATCCAGAAAAGCCGCCCACGAATATCGATTCACTCTTCCCACTTGATGCAACTCTACAAAACGCGTTTTTTAATGAAGCGATCTCTTTTGACCGACCATACAACCTCTCGTTTCCCAGAAAGACGTTCCCTTTAGACGACGGGCCATCGAACAGAAATCGGCTCGGTCCACTAAGCAATGCTTGCATATCATTGACAGCCACACTCAATGAACTGTATGAGTCATCTGGGCGAAAAGACCCGATCCACAATCCACAAGGTTCTTGACAAGCTGTGATAAGTTGGAGGGCAATCCAAAATCTATGAGAGGGGACAAACGCAAATTGACTTGCAACTCTTTGCTGTCGCAACCATGACTTATCGCCTTCGTGTGCCCTAAGATTGATATGCCTTGAGAAAGTCAACACCGCTTACAAGCGGATATGAATCTTTCCATGTATTCACCACATCATTGTGTAGGACACATCGCTGTGCAGGTGGAAAGTTTTCCAACGACTTCTTTTTCGTGGAGGGACCGTCAACCTGAACAACTTCATTAGCAGAAGAATCATGATGTTTTTCATCTGCTAGAGTCTGATGCTGATTTACTCCATAACGACCATGAGTAAAAAGTTTATAAAGCAACACGCCAAGCAAATGACATAACATACTTTCTGAATCGGATACATCTTCGGCCGCAGATTTTAAACGATCCGATGGGAAAGGGCTCGTGATAGCGGCCACCACATGCCTACCAATGATTCCATCCCCATTGTCGCATTCTATCGAATTGCAATCAGATGGCAAGCTCGAAGAATCGATCTTTAAGGACAAAAAAGGTGTGATCATGGCGACCCCCGTAACTTCCCAGCCTGGTTCAGAAGAAGCTCCGTCCTTGACATACTCCACCACGAAGTTATCGACAGAGCACAAGGATTGAAGCTGACTCCAAGAGTAGTTGGAGACAGGCGATTCGTGTTCTTGCGAGATACATTTTAATAACTCGCCAATTCCGAAGCCTACGGTGATTTTTCGTAGCATGGACGCTTGTTGGAGCTGCCTCTGGCTCTGAGGGTCAGCGTGAGCAGTTTTGATCGCCTCCGTCGCATTCCATTGCGCCAGTGGCATGACGATGACTTGTGGGACATGGGTTGATCTGGCCTGATCCGTTTCGCCATATGTAGAATTTTTGCGAGACAAGCTTTCCCTATCACCAGCAGTCGCACTTTCCCTTAAGTCGAACTCACACAGATGATGAAATGAATCATCGAGCTGTTTTCGTTTGGATATTGAATTTTCATTCAACTGGAACCAATCTGACGAATCGAGCCGGTGCATGTTGTCCAGGAATTCGTTAAAATCATCGTGGCTTGAAGATCGTGACAAAGACAGTGAAAGATCATCTGGAATGGATGACTGCCTCCTCGCGCTGACGCAGTGACGGACGATTGGATCGGGCGTCATTTTAGAATTATGATTATTGTCCAAGCCGCAAGCCGCCGTGTCGTTGCCGGTCATAAAAAATGAACGCGAACTGTAGGCGAACTGTGATCTCGACAAAACAATTTTATTTTGAATGTTTTGGTGTTGCCAGGTGATGCCTTTTCACATAACGGAGTCATACGGTTGTCCAGCCAATGGCAACTGCATTTTAGTAAGGGTCGTTGCTTAGAAATGAACCCTGAGGAATACTGCTACAAAGTCTGAAGGGTGAGAATTTGGTTGTCCTGGTACCGTATTGTACCAGAGATGTCATTCGTCCAGAAAAATAACGCCGCTGTATGACTACGGCACTACGTATAGCGGTACTGGAAGTTTAAATCAACTGGTAATAAATATTTTGCCGGATTATCTCCAATTCATGAAGTAGCAAGTACCAGTGACCGTAAGATGCCCAGAAGGCATCTTCGCCAATTTTTTCTGATGACTTTTGTACAAAGGAATTAAATCTATCGCCATAACATCGCCGTGAATTACCACATGAAGCTGATTGTTCGATTGTGAATCGTGGACCAATGAGGATTTTCTCAGTTCTGTACAATAACGTTCTCTCATTATGATGGCCTTCAGGCCGGTCATTAAGGTCACATACGACTTCGGGGAATTCTCGATTTTTGTGTCTGACGTGATTCACTCCGGGATTCCACCAGATCACTCGGATATTTCTCTATGTTTTTTTAGAGGTTGGTCCCGATCCCTTCCCGGTGACTTTTTCGGGATTTGCATGATCTTGAGATAGAGGGTCTCGAGACCGGGATGTGATCGGGAATTGCCCGCTGGTACCTAGACTGGATCCTGGCCGGGATTAATTACGGGATTTAGCCGGAGCGACAGCCTCAAGTTCTTCGTACCACATGGAGCAGCAATTATAATTACGTATTAGATAAAAGCCTCTACTTTACACTCGTCATCCCGTTTCCAGACGAAATTCTTCGGAGCGAAAGCTTGTGATGGGAAGGCCTTCCCGGCCCAGGATTCCTGCCTCCCTTCCCGGAATCCCGAACGGGACCAACCTCTAGCAATTGTAGTGTTTGTCAATAGAGTCATTATTTGGTGATAATCGGTGGTTTTCACAGAGTAATCAACACCTACTCGTTCCACTCTGGATAGGCTGGCAGACAGAATACATCAAGTTAAGAGTGGCAGATGCAAAGTTGGTGAAGAACAGGTCTGTAGATGTCAATCTACCTCACGAAAGAACTCTGTATTGCAGATGACACACTAGAATTAAAGATACAAGAACACTGACACGTCGTGATTGACACCTGCCTTCACACAACGAGATGTAACTTCATGAAGAGAAAAATACTAGAGTGCTCACATCTTCATAGTCTGAGCACTGAGACAAAGGAAAAAAGTCTACTTTGGCATTGGGCTCGGATTGCAGTTGGAACCTCCCCTTTATCAATAAAGAGCAATTGCTCTTGTTGCCCATCTTATTTTGTTCTCGACTCTGCTCCGGTTTTGTCCTTTGTGTTTCTCGGCATGGCTCTGGCTCGCTCTCCTACCCCTACTTGTTGCACACCAATTCCTTGTGCTCCCTTTGCCCACCTGCATTGGCAGCCACATTGCGGCGTTCCACACTTCTTTCTTGATCCCTCCCCTACACCTGCTCCACTTGCGCTTCCTCCTGTTACTTCCATGCCCTTAGCTCGCCAACCTTTGTCATTTATCTTGTCACTGGCTTCGCCGCTGCCTTCATCCTGTTTGGCAAGTTCTTTTGGGGGGTGGGTCAAGATGACTAGTCTAAGGGTAAGTGTGCCCTTCTAGTCATTCAAGATGATGCATTGCATGATTATTGCCTTGCCTGGCCTTGTGTTGGCTCCTCGAAAGAACGAGTCTGCTCCCTACGCCACAAGGAATATTCAAAAAGGCACATACAACCGCCAACAAGTTCACACCTGGGAGACTCGTTATACCCACCCGCCAAGCATTATTCCACTCTCCCTTGGCCCTTCATCTGTTGCTCTGATCTCAAGCAGACAGGAGAGCTCCAAAAGTTCACATCTCCAATGCAAAGCACGGCAGAACATGTCAAAGCCATCCATGCATTTTACAAAAGACACCGGTTGGTACTGTCAAGGCTCATTCAGGACATCTACCTCCAAGCTTTGCTCTCTCATGAACTGCTTCCTATCATTGATGATCACATAATACGATCTGCCATGTCAGCTCTGGTGCAAGGCACCCAAGGGGTTGTAGGAGATGATGATGCTTCTCTTAGCATTGTGTCATATACCTCAAGAGTAATGGTTGCCCCACGGGTGGTGCCGAGATCTCTTGTAAACACTGCTGGTGAAAGAGACTAGTTTTCATCCTCGTCCTCCACATCAATCTCCAATTCAGGCAGGGCATTCATCTTTGGCTCTCATGAATCCATCAAACAAGCTGCGAGTCCCTTCACTCAACTGATTCCTATTGATCTTGAATTTGAAGATCTACCCCTCCCAGGTAGCAAGGCTCCCTGGTCCAAAAGCCAGGCTGCCATGCACTCCGCACTCAAGTTGTTGGCTCTCAGATTCCAAGAATTGACAGGATTAGCCATCAAAGTCATAATGCTAGACATGGAAAGAGCAGCTGAACTTCAAAATACTCTCGATCGCCTTCGCAAGGCCCACTCCGAATTACAACCTGATGTATACGGGACCTTTCACACGGAATCCACCTTGGACATATATAGCTCAGTATGGAATGGACTACTTAAACCATTTTGATCCTACAACATCACATCTGTTCAGGTTAGGGAATGGTTGGACCGAGGCCATGATGCGGGAATGGTAGACAAGACCACAAAGCACTCATTGGAAGAGTTAAAGTCAGAAATGAAGGGCTTAGCAGACCTGGTTTGCAGAGGATTGATAGCCTTATCCACCCCTGTACAAGGACAAGTGGCGGACATAAATCATCAATCACCCAGTTGACGGCCCATGTGAATGACACCACTCCTAAGTCCACTTGCACCAGCAAGCCCTTGCAGTTAGCTTTGGTCATCTCTGCCATGGAATTTTCTGTGCCTCGCATGAACTTTCATGCCCAACCCAAACCCGCATACCACCACACCTTGGCTGAACTCTACTCTGTGTTCTTTGCTCAGTAAGAAACAATCAAGGACCAGCAACAGGACCTGAAAGCTCTTTGACAAGCCTTGAAGACCTCTAGCCTGTCAGGTGGTGGTGTACGCTCTGAGAAGTTGGCCTTTGACTATTAGGAAGCCTTGTCAATGATGCCATTATCCAATGACATGAATCCCACCAAGGTAGCAGTCTTTACAGATGCCGTGTCCATTATGGAGCAAGGCATAGAGTTTAAGACCCCAAAGGACTCAGCGGAACAGATAAAACTCATGATGCAGAGTGCCATCTCTGACATGTCCTCCCACCACGTGATTTTCTCTTTCGGCAGTGTCTTTCCTTCTGGTTTCCCATCCAATGATGGAGCAGAGATAAAGGACAGAGAAACCTTTCTGATGCTCAAGTCAAAAGCCATACATGGAAGGGGAGTGTGGGATATGACGGTGAATGAGAGAAATACTTGACGAAGGGTGACACAGCTGCCAACCAAACTACTTCATACATCTCTTTGTACACCAAGACAGGTCCTTTACATGATTTGTGTCTCAGTATGTTATGGGCCTCTTGCTTTTTCACCTACCTTGACAATGACTTGGAAAAACTCATGGAATACAGTATTCCTGAAAAAGGACCATCTCCTTTTGATATCCAATCAAATAAAAACTGTAGTTCAAAGGATTTTTGAAAAGCGGATGCACTTATCAGGATTCTTTCCAGTTGGGGAACCAAGCACATACACCACTTGCCTTGCCTTTGCCACTCTCCAAGCCCAGACCGTTATGTCTAAGTTCAGCTATGTAAAGTTCTTGGGATGTGGTCTCCTTGGCAACTCCTTCATTTGCTTCCTCGCACGGCAGTGTGGTACCTCATTGGTGGTTGTGCTAGAGAAACGCATAAAATCAATGGAAGAAGTGCAACTGCCGGTCGTAAGTTGGATGGCACCAAAAATGCCGGAGACAGTGGGTGACTCTCCATCTTGTCATATTGCTCCTGTGACACTCCCAAGATCAAGGCCACCCTGTCTCTTCCATTAGCAGCGGACCGGGTGACTCAGTCAGGTACCATGACATCAATTACGGAAATGCTGCCAGTGATTATAATTTTACAGCTGTGGCTTAGTGCTGCAGTTGCCACCTTGACTCTTGAGCTCTCACTCCACAACTGTTATTTGCCAGCAAAATACACCCCCCTCCTGTCTGCTCTTCCATGCTTCAACTCTACCAACATTAAGGATCTGGGTTTGGCACAGAGCTTTGGCCAACTACATATCCCCATGTGATTTGTGGTGCACCAACTCTTACCAATCGCTTCCTATGTGGAAAATCCTGTGCCTGAGCACTGGTAGTTGCTCCTGTGCTGCCATTCTGGAACAAGTCAAGTGCTCAAATCAAGCAAGGATGTGTGTTTCTCACCAAGTGGTGCAAAGAGTGGGGACTTCTCTCATTGCATCTGCAACAGTTCGCTTTTGGAGGAGCCACGGATGCAGAGCATGTCATTGGGCTCACTCTGGAACCTCCATCACCTGTGCCCATGTGTTTGGTTTCTCATGCCCTTCAACATGTTTGGGAACCAACCACACGATCTCGATGTGAGCCGGTACCTCCTGTGCCATTGATTCACTCTTCTACCCACCCTGTCAATACACCTTTCTCTTTTTGTCTCAAGCACAATGGCTGTGTCTGAGATGAGGGTCTTTTCCAGTCTCTGATTGCACTTGCTTGTATTTGAGTCCTTCAGTCTTGCATCCTTGCAGAACCATACGATGCCAGATGTCTTTAGCGGAGATACTTTGTTTGCTGGATGTACCTACATTGCTGGATTAAACCTTTCATTCTAAAGCCTGGAATCGTCAGTATGCCCCCTTTCCGTTTGAAATGACACTCTCTACCAACATCTGGGCAACACTCTTCTGTCACATTTGGGGATTACCAGGGGAGTTGCATCCACAAGGAGGTTGAGACCCATAAGGATACCTCTTTGATGGTCCCTGCATCGTCTTCACTCCTAAAACCATCTCCAAATGTTGCTACCTCAAACACCAACCCCCATTCCGCACAATTCCATGATGATTCCAACAAGGACAGTTTACTGCAGTGACCCTTGCTCCATCTTGCCTTGTGTGATTCTTTCACCTTGCCATCAGGAACATCGGTGGATACAGACCTCTCCCATTCATTCAGCTCAACTGGCTCAGAGGCCCCCACCACTACCTTTCTGGGAATTTAATCTGGATGTTCTGCTAAAACACTGCAATCATGATGCTGACTCAGGAGGGGAGGACTCTGTGCTCTCCTCCCAAGCGGCCTTATGCACAAGCAGCTTTGCTTGATCCTAAGTACCTAAGGAAGTGGTACAAATTCATAATCCTTTGGCTCATGCCGCAGGTCACGTGTGCCCGGTGCCTAACCAAGTCAAGCTGGATATAGTGGCTGAGGCCGCATCTGCAAAGAAAGCTGCACGGTCCAACAATGCTGCTGTGCTCATGGGGCTCTGGGACCAATGGATCACATCGGAATACCACCTACCCACTGTTGTGTGCACTAACCATGCTTCAATCCTTTGCCAGAAATAAGTGTCTGTGTTCTCTACAGCAAGACTGTTGTCAGCACTTGAGGACTAGGTTCGGACCATCATGGCCAGAGCCTCCACGCAAGATCAAAGGGCGGACCACTGAATTGGGGCAAGAACTCTTGCAACTGCACCAGATATTGTGGCATTCTGGGCACACCACGTGGTTCAAATATGGTGTGGGATCCAAGGTACACCATTTTTGTTATTTTTGTTTTCCAGCATGGTATCAAACCATGGCATGCGATGGTGTCAAAATCTATTTTGAATCTCAAGTACTCCACTCAAAAAATCCTCACCTTCTTCCCCCACCCATCAGTGCATCAAATATGGTAAAAGACAAGGTGCACAAAGCTGTTTGGCAACAATACATAATTGAACACAACTCCCACTCAAGTCCATCATAAAGTACTTTGTAGTGCCAAAGGGGGATGATGACATTTGCTTGGTATACAACACGAAAGCAAGTGGCTTGAACCAGTGTGTTTGGTCACTATCTTTTTGGATGCCTACTATCAAATCCTTGCTCAGGGCTTTAGACTGCAATTCTTGGATGATGGACAGAGACATCGGTGACATGTTCCTGAATTTTAAATTGCACCAGTCAGCATGGCCATTTGTTCACATCGATGCAAAGCCTCTGTTTGACGATGATGGTTCAAAAGCATTCGTATGCTTGTTGCAATGCGTGCAAAACCTGGTGAGGTTCTGTCCCTAACCCTATGGGTCCATTAAGACCTTGCTTGTTGTTGATGAGGCCATACATGGCAATAGACACAACAGCTGAGAGTTTTAGGGTGTTGTGTACTTTGTGCCATAGGTCGAGAAGATTTGCTGGTTGGGTAAGGTAAATAAAGCAAATTGATTGATGATGTATAGCGGGATGATGCTTTGTGACGTAGTCCGCTAAGTTAGTGGCACCTGCGTGCCAATATGTGCTAAACTGTTTTTGATTTTCAGAACAACGGAGACAATGGAAAGGCATGTCCATTGCTTTGGCGAGTTAGGGTTGAATGATGTTGGTAACCATGCCAACGGCCATGGAGTTGTCGATTTGTATGGGAGTGGGTGGTTGGGGATGTTCCAGCTCATTGAGTAGGTGTTGTTGTGGTACAGCCTCCCTTGCATTGATGTATAGCTTACCCAGTTCTGCTTTGGCAGCTGAAGACATGACAAGTTTGATGATTTGTGAAAGGGTTAAGATGGCACCGTTGTTGCAAGGGAATGGATTGTCTTCTGAAAGGAAAAAGTGCCCCCCACCCTTACTGTGTGCTTTGTTTCAGAAAGGTAGGATGCATCACTGTGGATGGCAAGGATCATGTTACTGGCACGATAAGTTATCATGGCATCTGGATGAGTCATGGCATAGTTGAGGAACTGGTGTATTTTCAACAAGGTATTCTGCGTTGGTGCCAATTGTTGAGTGGCAAGGGATCCAAGTGCAGGTAGCATGGTACAGTCCACTGCACGCACATAGTATAGGAATACCCCTATGACCTCTTGGATGAAGGTTTTGTCGGATTTGTTGAGTAATGTTGAGGTGTCCTTGGTCTCGACAAATTGTTGTTTGGCTTCATAGGTGCAGACCGTATGGGGATAAGGTCAGTGTTGTGGTTTGGCAGGAGCAGGATGGTGGAATCGGTGGCCATCTTTTTTACAGTAGCCTGGAATGGAGAGATGAACTTGTCGGATGGTATTACCCCATGTGATTGTGAGACCAAGGTAACGCTCACCTTTCCAGTCTTGTGATGTTTGGTAGCGTTCCTTGAGTGTTTGATGTAGGTGATGTGCATGTTTGATGCCAACATATTTTACTCCAAAATCGTCGACACAGAGGGTGAAGGATATAGGGCACCAGTCGTGTTTCCAGAAACCTGGTGGGATGGTGCTCTGTCGGTAGCTTTTAATGGCTAACCGTTTTTTGAGTAGTTGTTGTGCAATGATTCCTGCTTGTGGGAGACTTTACATACCTTTTTGGATCAGGACATGATGTATCCATCAGCGGTGGTGAGTTTGTTCAGATTGTAGAGTGCAATGATGTGGTCTGGTATGTCCAACACCTTGAGGCACATGTATTCGGGGCGTACCAATGGTGTGTTGAGGTAGAAGTCTCTGATGTCAATGGTCATGAATCATGCACCTTTGGTGGAGATGACACTGTTGAGGAGACCCTTGGTGGTCAGCATGTCAGCTGTGGGTGTGCTGCAATCTCCAGGGTAAGTGATTCTGTTGCCACCAACCATAAGACAGATGTGATATGGGTCATCTTTTTCAGGTCGGTAGCTTGCACAGATTCTTCCATAAGGAAGTCTTTTCGGCAGTCAGGAGGTATTTGGTCGGGTGCAATGAAGACTATGGCGTTGGTGCCTTTACTGTGCCGGGGATGCCTTGGGTGAGGCGGCTGAGTTCTTTACCATAGGCGTTCTTCCATATGATGCAGTACTTCAGGTTTTAATGAGGTGACGATACTCCAGGATTTCCCTGGTGTCTGTGTCAAGGATGGCTGAGAGTACGTCGCGGGGAACACACTGGGTTGCAGCTTGCTGTGGTGTGAGAGGTGTCTGGGTGCTATGCAGGAGATGTAGGATGGTTTCTTGTGTGATGGATAGGACTCGACTGTGTGTGTTATATGCCTGGGTGGAGGTTGGTGTGGACACCCTTGGATGTGGTGTCATGGTTTGTAGTGGTGTCACCCTTGGAACCCTTGGAGGTGGTTGTAACACCGGTAGTGGAGCAGTAATGGATTCATCATCACATGTACTGAGTTGCTGTCATAGTCTGATACTAGTGGTGATGTGAAGGGGTGTGGTGAAGTTGGTGTGTTCCAGGTTCTGGGTGTAGGTTGCTCCCCTTGTGGTGGGAGAGGGGGTGGTTGTGTGAGGATTTGCAGTCATGTTAGGTCGGTTTGTTGCAAGTTGTTGTTGTGTTGGGCTGCCAGATTTTTGGTGAGGAGATGTGATAGGTTAGCGGCGACTGCTATTACAGCATCTGCTGGAGTGACCGAGAGGTTAGTGATATACTTGTGTTCAAAGAAAACTGTGAAGGAGATGCAGGTGGTGCACAATGATGGTGTCCATACTTGTGCCGATCACAAAACCTTTGGTGCAGTGTTGAGCAAATGTTTTGCGGTGATGAGGTTTATCGTGTACAAGTACTTCCATGCCAAGGGGTACAAATGGATGAGTGTTGTAATCATGATGCTAACCTGGAGATCTCTTACCCTCAAACCTGGTGCTGACCCTGGAGGAGGAAGCGGCTGCAGGCCATTTGGACAAGGCAGAGATGTTTATGTTCACAGACAATGCGCTGTCCGAGAGTGCTTTCTATAAAGGAACCTCCCCGTCCAAACTTTTGCACAGTTTGGTGCTCTGCATCTGACAATTAGAAATGCATCATGTTCTTAGACTGCAGGTCATACATGTGGCAGGTAAACAAATGGTGGTGCAATGAACTGATGGCTGCTCCAGAGGGTTCTTGTTGGAAGGAGTGATGACAGGAACAGGGATGCTGGATTGTGTTGATCTGGCCAGGACTGCCTGTGAGAGATCTCCCAGGGTTGTGTCTTGGGTCAGAGAATGGTGTGGAAATGAGTCCATAACACATCTCACCCTATAGAAAGGTCACGGCATTGTGGGTGGAACTTGAGACAAGCGAGGCGTGTGGATACCAGCTCATGAACCAAGTGAAGTTGTAGAGGAATTCCTCAAAGAAAGGCATAAATGAACCAATACCTTTGTGATTGTTGCACCTTGCTTGATTACGCCTCCTTGTTGTATACTGTTTCATAAAGCTGCTGATGTATTGTTTGCTGTACCGGCTAGACCTGAATTTTGGCCCTCTGACATGTTTGAACCTCTTTGAGTGGGTATTGTCCTTCCATTTTACAAACACAGTCCATGGCAACTGGGACAAGCCCCACTACTGGTGGAATTGGGCAAGAAGCTGCACAGAGTGTGCTCAGAAGATCCAGCCATTGCAGGGAATTTTTGAGCAAACCATTCAAGCTCCTGAGGAGACTGGCCAGGTTGTTGCAAAGCTTGGCACAGGCAGTGCTACACATGCTGGGTCAAGGCACCTTACAGTTGGCAACACTGACAGATGGCGGTCTGGAATGGACCAGACCAAAGCTAAGAGAGCACCGGCTAAACATGGCAAGTGTGATGGCCCCAGCATGGTTATGACGTCTCAATACAAACAGTGTTGGATAAGAAATCTCACATGATGCTTCCACAACACAACATCCTAAAAATGTGCATATATCGAGCCAACTGGATGTCTTCTCCAGCAGAGCAAAGTCCACTATAGCGAGTCACAGCTGAGAGGTAGCCAATCTAGTGGAATGTGCAGGGGCACTGAAAATACCCTGTCCCTCATTCAGACTCGCCGGGGTCCCTTGCCCATCTCCAATACTGTGGGAATGAGTCTAGCTGTTGACATGCTCTACCAGACCTTGGTCAAGCAAGGAAGGACAAATGCCCACATCCAGTTTGACACAATGCGGAAGACATGGAGCACATATTCAAGATCATGGGATTCCTCCCCGTCCAGAATTAAGGATTGTGCCTCCTTTTCAAAGGGGATGGGCAAGATGCGCACCACAAGAAGATTCCACACGAGACAAGAGAAAGTCAGTACAGTAAGGACACACTTCTATGGGCATGTAGTGTACCTCGCTAAAGATGCCAATAAAAATGTGATGCCAATAAAGGCGTGTACGGGTTAGAATTCACTTTGAACTAGGTGGTGGACTTTGAACCACTAACGATGGCATTTACTATTCCAACGTACGATTCTAAGCATCGACACTTCTAGACCTTCCGATATCTGACATATGTCACTCCTTAGAAAACATAGCAATTTCTACGGGGTAGACTGTGAACCTTTTCATCATTTTTGGCTTGTTATGGCAGTGCAATTGCAGCTGTCTTCCGTCAAAGCTGAGGACCTGTAGAACTGGACTTAAGCCCCTGAGATAGTCCCAAAGGGTTGTGCAATCGTGGCCGGGTCTCAGGGGTTTTACATTGAGGTCACACCAGTGGCCACAGATATCTGACATGTCATGGTTCAAAGTGAATTCTAACCCATACGTAGGTACATTCATAGTGATGCTCAGATCCCGCCAAACGTGGTGTACCACTTGCCAAAATATGCTGTAGATACGCCCATGTCGTCCTTGTGGTACCATACTGTATTCCATACCATACTACGTGTAATTGTTGGACCCCATATTGAAAACCGCCCATTATAGATAATGGACGACCCAGCATCGATACTGGGATGCGCGGTTCCAGTATTGATGGCTGGGCCCGTAAAAATCGGGCACTTTCAATATGGGGATCGCGATCTTGTGACGTTTGTGGATGGGTAGGGTGTGTTCTTTTTATTTTATTGGGTATCGGAATGGGAAAGAATTAAGGATATTTTACTCCGATCGTCATGACCAGTCACAGAAATCGAACAGTAAATTAATACGGTGAGATCCTGGCCGACTTATGGGCTAACGGAGAAAGTACTGGGCGTCCCGTATTGATCGAGTGTAAAAATAATTGACAAGGGAAGTAAGGGCGGTTCTAAAGTGCTGAAACTATCAATATGGGAACATTATCAAAATGGGCTATGCTGCAAAAATCTCAGTATAGATACTGGGCGTCCAGAATCAGAATTGGCATCCCGATATTGAAAGAAGGGGCAATTAACGGGCCCCGCCATCAATACTGGAACCGCGCGTCCCAGTATCGATGCTGGGTCGTCCATTATCTATAATGGGCGTCAAGTGCTAACACTGGACTTAGGTTCGTTATCCTCAGTCCCCGCACCATGGCCGGATACGTGTATGTGTCCGCTCTGGACAGGACTATTTGGGTAGTGGCAAGCCATATAAGGGTTGTGCCAAAAACTGCAGGGGTTTATCTCATTACATGACTATAAAGCCCTCCCCCTGGCGCAAAGTTGCCCATTGGTGAAAGGGTGGGGAAGGGGCTACAAAAACAACTAGACGAATCAGACAAACCCCGCAACGACCATGGTGCGAGGGTGCTGCCGCAAAAAGAATGAGGGTGGTGGAGGAATCTCGCGCTTCCTCCTGTTCTCATTTTCGTGGTTGGCAGCAGGGCTTCGTCTGTCCCTCACCACAATCAAGTGCTAACACTGGACTTAGGTTCGTTATCCTCAGTCCCCGCACCATGGCCGGATACGTGTATGTGTCCGCTCTGGACAGGACTATTTGGGTAGTGGCAAGCCATATAAGGGTTGTGCCAAAAACTGCAGGGGTTTATCTCATTACATGACTATAAACCCCTCCACCTGGCGCAAAGTTGCCCCATGGTGGCCACGGGCTTTCGCCACTGCCACACGCCAGGGTTTGGCCTCGCCCCCATGGATTGGCAGTAGACGGTGGGACGCTGTATCAGGCGGGCCACCAGAGTACTGCCACACGAACCCCAAAGTGTCATGTGGTGGAAAAATGTCGGACGGACACCGATCTTCTCGGTCACCTTGTCGGTGGCATCATCCATGGTGTCAGTTCCCGTAGGCCCACCTACGCTGCCAGTGAGATGGGATTGGAGTATGGGAGAGTGAGGAGGGTTTCAGTGACATCGTGAAACACTCCTCCTTCGACGTTCACAAATCCGAAAGTTTTCTGCATGCTCGAGGACATGCCTTCCAAAAAATTGGACAGTTGTTCGCGCACGTACTCTTTGAAGGTTTCGCCGCGCCAGCGACCCAATTTTTGAATGTGCCGATCAGAGTATCCGGCTAGTGAAAGTGCGTTTGCCCCACCAATGCGGAGGGAATGCGTGTCGACGCGTTCGATTGGTATGCCACGGGTTAAAGGGTAATCCAGGGCCGCTGCTGCGAGCTTGAGGGCTGCGCGGATGTCTTTGTCCGATATGTCGCTTCGGGTGGAGTTGGTGAAAAACGCGCTAAGAAAAATGGAGTCGTCGCCGGGTGCGTTATCCCGGATATGGATGATCCTTCGCCCTAACGCCCGGATGGGTTCAAAGAAGGCGTCGTTGTTGGATTCATGGTGGATGCAGACTCCTTGCCAACCATTCTTTTGGTTGTCTTGCTTTAATGTCGCACTGTCGGCTGAAAGGATAAGATCCGTGTGTGCCTGTCGTGGTAGCTGACGGAGGGTCCCATGTGGGTCCTTCTTAAAGAACGTAACATCCCCTACTTTAAATTGCTGGGTTTGCTTGGACTCGTTGCGAGTGCCCTTGACGGTGTATTCGCCTATTCGTAGGAGGTAGTAGAATGCGATCAAGGCAAGGTCCCCGACAGCCTTGTCTTTTGCGGATGCTCCAACTTGTTATCCCAGCTTCACGAGGAACTCGGGGATATCTGCCTCGACCGGGAGTTTCTTGAGGACCGGGCCGTCAGTCTTCCTCCACCCGTCTAGCATTTGTCCGAGCCTTGGCAAGAGCTTGTCTGACCCTCCGAGCTTGATGGGGTTCCGGTTGCAGGCCAGAGCGATCTCTTTTCCAACGGCCGATAGAGCTGTTGATACTGTATCACTTTTGACAGTGCGTCCTCTTCCGTATGCCCCGCAGCGGACTCTTGCGGCAAAGCCGCTAAGGCATCTGACTTGAGTGCTGTACGGGGTGCCCTGTAGGAGAGGGTCCACTCCCAGAGGCCGGACGTAGGAGACCCAGTTGCGCCAGTGCACCGCCCGATTCTGGGAAGTCGTCGCCACCCGTCCATGGCGGAATCCTTCATCCGCAGCACGGAAATCACGCGCGTACGAATTTTTGAAGAGAGGTGGTAGTTTGTCCACGAGTTCTGCGAAGGAAGGGGAAACATGTTATTAAACATTGTTAGAAATGCCTCATCTGTTGCGCAGTGCCACCGCGGTTCGCTCCCGAATGACCGTGATGGGACGTCTGTAAGAGCATTGTCCTTTCCCGCGATGTGAAGGGGGGTAAGAGGTGAAACTTGTCTAACCTTGAGCCGTAGGGCTAGGGCCCGGATGAGGTGGCCTGCGACCCGAGAACCCCGTGAGGCTAGTCGACGCACCCAGCTCACCGTGGGAGAATTATCGCTGAAGAGGGCAATGTGAGTGCCGGGCTTAATGTCGCAGACGTCTTCCATGACAAGCCACAAGAACAGAAGCCCCGCCATTTCCAGGTCGGAGTTTGTTAGGTAGCCGCCTCGTCTGGAGTTTGTCTGCAGCACCGCTTGCTTGATGTCCGGTGGCCATTCCAACCGAAATACCGTAGGGCGACACGCGTTCCGGTGCCCAACTATGATTCCACCGACGCCGTGGAGCGACGCATCCTTGATTCCGACAAAGTCTGGCGCCCCCATGACAAGTTCCCGGCATGGCGTTGGGTTGACGGAGGCTTCCCGGAGCAGCGTGCGACAGTCCTCGAGAGTTTGGCGTAGGGATTTGTTGTGATGGAGGAATACTACGGGAGGGCGTACGCTGATAACGGCATTACAAGGCGTGAGGAGTCCGCGCCCGCTAGGAATTGCCATGAAGGCGTGCCGGATTTTTTGGGTTACCGATTCGAATTCCGCAAACGGGATGCCCACTCTGGCGCGTCTCGATGCTCGTAGCCATATGTGTAGTATTGCCAAGAGAAACTCTCGTTTGGGAGCTTCCAGTTGCATCGTCTGTTCCCCCGGCGCCCCATTGAATGTGAACCCTAGCAAATCTTTGTTGAGGCACCACGTTCCGTCCCCTTTCAGTAGCTTCTTGTAGGAGATGGGATCGTGCTCTGGTTGTGGGTGGGCGGGAAATATTTCGTGTATTCCGGTAAGGACCGCATTCGTAATGTGCTCCAGTTGTTGACGTGACGTGGGTATGGCGAGTTGGATGAAGTCATCTACATATACATCCAGAAAATAGCGAAAGGGTGTGCGCGTGGGCGGCAGCGCTAGCTCCTGGACATCTTCGCCCTCCATTGCCTTGTGTAGGAATTTGTGTGCCGGTAGCTCCCCAATGGGGCGTTCGGCGTGCCATGCTGCTACGTCGCCAGCAGTCTCCGAGGCGACACAGAAGTATGCCGGGGATTCCACCCAGCCCATTTGTAAGGAGTTGGGGACAACTAGTTTGACCGGTTCGTCGGGGGCCTGTGGCATGACGTATGCAAAATTCCACTCCTCGCCAGCGGCGCAATCTAGCCGCCAGAAACCATCCTTCATGTCGAATTTCGCCATGAAGATAGCGGCGTCCTGATCCGTTTCGGCGAAGGCGTGTATGATACGCGAGAGGGTGTGTCCGAGCTGGTCTATTGCTCCGCGGGGCGCTGTCAGGGTTGTGGATTCATTTACCGAAGGGACGTGCTGTCCTGTGGATAGGCGCAGACGGAACGACAGGTCCAGAATTGCCCGATACCCCCTTGATTTGTGGGGTATCATTGCCACAGGGGAGATCTTGAGGTTTGGCGGAGGTGATTTTCGAATATCGTCCCATAGCACGACTCGTGCCTGATTGTTCTCGACTTTCTCGGCGATTTCCTTTGCGAGTTGTGCCATTGCTGGTGGTTCCATGGCGGAGACATGTGGCCCACGTCTGATGGCGGCTTCCATTTCCTGTAGCGTCCAGTTGCGCCCCGTGTTGGTGGGGCATCCCCCGGTGGCATACGCGAGAAGGTGTCCCGCCGCGGGATGATGTAGCGCCAATCCCGATGGGCACATGCAGTTGCGCCATGTCTTTGGAAGACGAATGGTTTCCGGTGCGTTCCACGTTCCCTTATACTCGGTCCAATAGGATGCTTCCGCTTGTTGCAGCTGGTTTTCGCGCCGGCGACGTTTGTTTTCCCGTCTGTGCGTGGCTTTGTTGGAGCCCGTAACCGGTTGGCCCGTGTCGAGCTGCGGGGGCTGTAAACCTGGCCAATTGTTTGGCAAAACCGGTGGGCGAAGCCCAAACCTGACGCCTGTAGGCGTAACCGGATGCTTGCCGCCTTCTGGGGTTTGCATGACCTCGCTATGTGTGGGTTCGGTGTGTCCCAGCGATCCCTGTTGTAGTGGCGTGGTGGCTCCGGCGCGGCCGGTGAGCGCCGTAGGTAGGCGTGGAGGGTGCTGCAGGTGGCCTTGGGTGTCGTGTATGATCACGTGTTGGGGGTTTCCTTGTGGTGACGGTGTTGGTGTAGCGTTGCTTGGCGGTTGCGTCATTGAAGCGTTGTGCCCGGTGTTGGGTGGCCATGTCGTGGTGTCTTGACGGTCGGGAGGTGCAACCGCGGTGTTGGCTTTGATGCAAAACTTACCTTGTCCCCCATCTAGTAGTGGCTGTGCTAGTCGAAGGTTGGTAGGAGCGTCGGTCAGAGGGGTGCTTGAGTTTGTAGTTGGTGTTAGTTTATGAAGTGCTGTTGTTTGGTTGCCTTTTCCCAGCCATTGGGTCACGGCGCCTGCGATCACTGCCCGCGAGCCCAAGCTCATTTCAATTGCCCTCTCCTGGGGATCCCGGACCGGCGCTTCCACGCCCTGTCATTCTTCTCGCCTCTGTCGTTTTGTTGCATGGCCTCCCTCGCTGCCCACTGCTGCCGGTTGTCGCTTCGACGGTGCTGCCCCCCTGGCTGGGTACTCTGCGCGTAGCATGAAGTCCACTCCTGGCTTAAGTTTGTCCAGTAGTGTCGTAACGAAGTCCTGCGGCAGCGCCGTGCCATCGACATGACCGTTGCACCGGCGAAAGAGGCATTGCCTTCCGTGTTGACATACTCCAAGGCAGTGATTGTAACACAGCCAATTTTTGCCACTTGCGCTATCCACCAGTGGAGTTAAGTACGGGAGGTCCTGGAATGTGATGTTGGCATGGTCCAGCAGCCGCTGGATCATGACTCTCCCGGCGAATTTTTCATGATACTCCCTCAGCGCCGCCCGAATGGTAGGGTGGATATGGGATAACTTATCCCCCGATGGTGCCACGCTGCGGCCGTCGGTGCGTGTGTTAGTGAATGGCGATTGGCTCAATGGGATTGTCAGTCCTTGGGATGGTTTGGGTGGCAGCTCCGCCCATGCAAGTGGAAAGGTTGACCGCAAGACCGGGCGTTGGTAGCGAATGTCCCCCATGACATCGTCGAGCAGGGAAAGCAGGAAAGAAGTGGAGGCCCCCGGTTTGAAATCATCTGGATGAAGGCGCGTGGCGAAAAACTGGCGGGAGTCCTCGTAGATCGCCCATGTGATTTGGCGGCACAGTAGCGGAGTGAAGGCGTGTTTTGCCACCATTACCGCCGGCTGTCGGAAGAGCTGGTGAATTTGTGCCACCTTTTGGTACAAATGACACGTTTCCCCAAACAACGCCCACAACTTCGCCAAGTAAGTTGCGATATTTAGCTTTAATTCCAGACTACCCGTCACCGGTTGCCTGCTGTCCATGTTCGCCAGCTTCAACGCTTCTGCCAGGGTGCGATTGGTTTTTGACTCTTCTGCTGCCTGCTCTTTCAACCGTAGCGCCTCGATCTCGTTCTGGGTCCGCGGGAGGCACGCCAAGATACTGACGCCTTTCTCTGTGGTTCTCAAGGTTGGGTGTCCGTCTCCCGGGTTCGGCCGCAACTTTACAATATCTTCGATTGTTTCCTTTGAAAAGAATACTCCGTGATCTATATCCGTTCCATGAATAGTGGACCACTCTCGCATTTTCTTTTCCAAGTTGAGTCTGTGGTCCTCCGTATGTTTTGACGTCTGGAATAAGGCCCATATCACTGGAATGGCGGCTGTATCCCTCAATCCACAGTAGCCTTTTATAACCGCTACTTGGTACTCGGTGTATAGCGTAGCTGCCGTGTCTTTTTGCGACGCCGCCTTAGTGCTTGCTGTGGCGCCGGCCGCCATTCTTTCTACCACCGTTGCCATTCGTGAAAGGGACAGCTCCCATGGTGAGGTTCCTAATGTTGTTGTGCCGTGTGTGGCCGAGGGTGTCTGTGCTGATGGCTGGCCCATAATGGATGAGAGGTGGTGGTAGCACCACTCTGTAAAGGTAGGATCTGTCGCCACCACCGGGTGCACCTCTAGCACCCACGCCGTCGTCGTCTTCCCCACCTCCGTCTGGAGGTTTGCCATGAGCCATTTGCGTAGTAGCGCCGCGTCTTCTTCGCTTGGGCCGTCTGCCGGTGCATTTTGCAATAGAGTGCTGATGAACTGAAACAGTTCCCAAGGTGTGCGCTGCTTTTCTAAGGCGAATGCTGCGATGGGGGTAGGTAGGAAGATGAGGCGCGGGAGTGCCGTCTGCGTCGAGGTGGAGCCTGTTGGTTTCCGCAGTTCCCGTTCCTTTCCTGGTGTGGCGAAGTAGGTTGCTGCCGCAACGACATCATCCACGATTGAGGCTGATTTCCATTCCCAGGCGTTGCGCTCTGGGAGGGCCACTGGGTGCGGTTGGCTGAATTCCGTTCGGTCGCCCACGAATGCGATGACTTTGCCTTGTAGCTCGGAGGCCGCGTCCAGGTCAAAGAATCTGGCAGGACTATGGAGAGTGTGGACGAAGGGAGACTTGTTGTGGATAAACCCGAATACTTTGGGGCGGGCCGATGGGCCCAATACTTCGTCCTTGAATTTGGTGGCCTCCGTGGTAGCCTGGAGTTGCCATTTGAACTCTTTTGCGAGATGTTGCGGAGAGATTGTTCGTGCGAAACGCTGCACGAGCTGGAGGAGTGCTCCTTGCGTGGCGACGTCTTGCTCTTCCATCGAGGGTCGTGGAGCCGTCATCGTGTCGGGCGCCGGGGCCGTGGCTTCGTTGGCGCCGGCGTCCTCCGGCATAGCGAATCCGTGCGTTGCGTCTTGCGTGATTACGAAGGGTGTTTGCTCGTCGTCGTCGGCGTCCGATGCACGACGGGCGGGAGGAGGTGTGGCGGCGGCGCTTCCACGAGTTTCCTCGGCGATACCGTCGCGGTGATCGCTTGCTCCTCGCGCGAGGAGGCCCGCGAGAAGGTTATCGGTGAGAGCCATGTTGGCGGCGATATCGTTGGTATCGATGCGTTAATAGTGCTTCAGTTGGGGCTACAAAAACAACTAGACGAATCAGACAAACCCCACAACGACCATGGTGCGAGGGTGCTGCCCCAAAAAGAATGAGGGTGGTGGAGGAATCTCGCGCTTCCTCCTGTTCTCATTTTCGTGGTTGGCAGCAGGGCTTCGTCTGTCCCTCACCACAAGTTTTCAATATGGGGTCCAACAATCATACTTCTCTTGATGTGTATGACTTCAAAAACTACCGGATGACTTCCCGAGATGTACACATGTTGAATGACTTCATGGAAGCAAAATCGATGACTTCCAACTATGTCACATTTTGCAATTTTTACTCATTGATCATTGTGACTCTGTGACTCCTCTCTGACCCACATGTAAATTTTAATGTTCTCTGTGACTCGATTAGGTTCTAAGTTCACTTGAGTCTTGTCATTGAAGCTAGACACTAATAGTGCTTCTCAGCTGATAGTACAATAACATGACGTATGACTATTCTTCATACATTTTGCAAGGGCGACACTCTCGAAACCATAAATATATTGATTCCTTTGTGAAAATGATGACCTATTCACGGATTGCCCACAGGGCGGACTTTTTCTCTGTACAACTGTGACGAAGTCATCGTATAAAAATGTCGGGATAACATCGGATAACAGATTGAAGCAGAGAAACATTAAAAATTATAATAGAGTGTTCAGACAACATTATTATATTATAAGATGACAGCATCAACTTCTCGACATCCCGCTCTCTAGGACACAAAATTGGTCCTTATCGACAGTTCAACATGAAGACACACAAACAAGAGATGCTGCTATTGCTCGCCCTTGCCATAGAGGCTGCTGCCGATAGCTCCAACATAGAAATGCACAATCCCCTGACTTCGTTCCAACAATGCTCTCACGAAAACAAAGAGTGGCACATTTGCCGCGGCGAGAAGCGTCCCGAGTGGTACTGTCCCACTGTGCTTGACTTTAATGAATCGCAGCTGGAAGATATTGCGCCGTGCTTCACGTGCCCAGATGCCGGGTCAGACTGCGAGACTGCTGTCAGCGAGTTCCTAGAACTCCACGACATTAGCGAGGAAACCATATTTGACGACAACGTCAGTTCTAACATTGCAGATGAGCTGTTGACGTCTTGTCACGATTTGTGCGAAGCCGGAAGCAAAGGAGACGCGTGCCGGTCAAATGACGATCACGACTCATGTACGCCAGGTTCTCACTTTTGTGACTTTGCCTCTGATGAAGACTTTGCCAAGAACGTTTCGGGAACATGCATCGCGTGTCCTCTGGATCGAAACGAGTGTTACCAAGATGGCTTTTTGACATCTTCACGGGGCAAACAAAACTGTGCCAATTGCCGGTTGGTATGTTCAGAAGTGGGACAATCCACATTGACTGTGAATGGAACGGAAATTCCCAGTTCTCCAATCGCGGCCGCCATTCAAAAGTCGTACCAAAATGTGTCAGGAACTCTGATTGACTGCTCCCACTTGCTACTGGAGAACGAAGACGAATGCCCCGGGGCAGAAGGACGCGTGTGCATTGTGGATCCAAGCATACTACGGAATTATCAGGTGGCGGAACTCCCGTGGGAACTATCTGATGCTGCAGAAAAGAACGGTTGCGTAGCAATTATTGCTATTGATATTTACTTTTGGCATGATTTTGACAAACTCGCGATTCCGTTCATTATTGTCAGCAAGGAATACGCGAAGCAATGGCTTGCAAGCGATGTTGATGCCGTGGCACAAATTGAGGTGCAACTGTTTGGGAGTACGTGCACTCGTAACACGTTTAGTTGCAATACTAAGCTACCTTGCGGCGACAACGAATTTTGTCATTACCTTGATGTAGTGATTGACGACGAATACACCGAAGGACATTGCGATGTTTGCCCCAAGTTTGACAATGGAGAGCCAGATCCATCTCGTTGCTTCTTTGACCAAGATGATTATTGGGACATTACTTTTTCATTTTCCTCGCCTGCAGCTGTTAGAAGCTGTGCGAATTCATGCAATGCCACACTTGTCAGTGATGACTGCAAATTTTGTCCCTCCGAAGTATCGGTCATTGACTTCGGCGTGGTAACTGAGGCAGATCAGTGTTTTTTCTGTCCAAACAATGACGTTCTCTATCCTGACGAAATCGTTCCATTATTCGGCGGGAACATCACATGTTGGATGCTCCAGACTTTCTTCAATCGGATGCACGTTCGCAAGGACTCTTCAAATTGCCGTCTCGTACAGTCAATGAACTACATTTGTGGATGCAATGGGACAGGATACGCAGGGGCGAATACTCATACGAAGCAAGTTGTGCTTGTCTGGCTTCCTCGAGTTGCAGCATTCCTTTCGATGGTGGTAAGATTGTGGCGTCATGAATGCAAGGTATTTTTATGAAGATTGTTTATAATCTCATTGTAATGTCATCAATATTTATTTTTAGGGCTCCCTCTTCATTATTTATGACACATTACGAACTCGTCAGAAACGGAACAAACTGAGGAGTCAAGTGAGTGAATGTTATTCATCAGTTTTGTGCTAAATTGTGTTTTTATGTTGTTTACATTCCTACTTCATTTAATGGCGGAACTCTCATATTCGAATAATCTTTTCTTACAATTGCAGCTTTTGAGCACTCTCAGCTTCTTCGATATATTGGGGTCGGGAGCCTATGCTTTGACTACCCTGCCAACCCCAGAATCAGACCACCTGTTCGGAGCCCAGGGCAATGAACAGTCTTGTACAGCACAGGGCTTCTTTATCCAAGTCGGAACAATTGCATGCTTTCTCAATGTGTCTCTAGCCCTATACTACCTCCTGACAATCAAGTATGGCTGGACAGAGGAAAGGATGAAGAAAAAGTATGTCGCAGGTTCTCTGTTCGCCCCTCCCATCGTCATAGGTTTAGTGTTTGCTTTTGTCGGTATTCCATACTATGACAATGTCAGGGTGTGGTGTAACAACTCTGCAAAGCAAGTGCATTTGTTTTTAACAATTCTTTCAATTACATTAATATCACGATCATTGACGCCCTCTTATTTCCATTTCTGTTTCAGATGGTGGCCAGAGATTCCAGTCATTTGTTCAATTATTGCAGCAACTGGCATCATGGGAACGTTGTGTTACCACGTCTACAACAATGAGAAACGAACGTCTCGATACACTAATAGTGGGTCGAGACTTTCGATTATGGTGTTCAAGCAGTCTTGTTGGTTCGTCATTGCATTTTACATTACATGGGTGCCCTACCTCACTCTACAGGTACGTGAAGCACAATGCGCATCGGTTTAATTATGACATCAATGTGATGGACTATCCTAATTTAAGTGTTTACCACAGTACATGCTTTCGTCTGGCAAAGGATATGACAATTATGGACTAATTCTCAGCGCTGCGACCCTTGTTCCACTTCAAGGCTTTTGGAACAATATAGTCTACATTCGGACGAGGTATTTGGGTACTATAATATCTTATGTCGGGTCTACCTCTCGTCGTGTCTCATCTTATTTCCAGAGAAGTTCAAATCCAGATATTACAGAACAATCTGCGTTGGAATCCTTCCAGCAATCTGCAGCACATGATCAATTGCAGGTACTACAATTCAATCGTAGCTCACTAGAAGATACTTTTTTTGAGCAAGGAGAAAATGCTATTTCTCTGAACAAAAAAGAAAAAGAATCCAAACCATTAGAGACAACCCTCAAGATGGTGCACTTCACGGAAAACCCAGCCGTAAGGACTTTCTCTGAGGAAGAAAATGCCAGAAATGATATGAATGGAAATGAAGAAGACGGAGACATGAGAGAAAATTCTGACAGATAAGTGTTGCTCGAGTCTCAAGGAGAAGGTGCCAATGTATCTATGATTCCTCCTTATGAGTGGGGAATAGTACATTTGCAACTTTCAACGATCGACATTTCCAAATCGATTCAGAAAGGGAAAAGTACCAGCAGTAACAAGGAACTCCTCTAGATGTAGGCTCTCTTCGTGAAGCCACAAAATTTGAAGTGGGAGAGACAACTGCCGAGAACACTTGTCACTGTTGGATTCAGGAAAGATCCCAAGGAATGTATACACTTCTTCGTGAAGAACATTATCAGTGTAAATCATTATTCATGGTCCCGTCGAATGAATTAAGTTGCGCTTACATCGCGAAGTATAAAAGTGGTGCTCTTTTCTAAGTAATATTGATAAATAATTGGATGACTGTTGATGTTGAGTGGAGAAAATTGCTGTCTTCTAAGATTTCTGTCAGACTTACAAATTTGCAGAGTTTCCACTTCACCAAAAGGTGTGCTGGTTCTGCATCCTTCCCAAAAGTTTAATGCTTTCTAGCGTCCTTTTAACTTGTTCTTCTTCAAGATATCGGAATAGATAATTTTCCATTTCAAATTCTTGGGGTGTCTTAATGCCTTTCCCTGTATCCAATGTTTTCATCATGGCTGTTCATTCTGGATAATATCTTTGCCCAAGCCCTCTCAAACAAAACACACTATAAAATGGATGCTCATTTGCATAATGGGTAACAACAAATATGACAATAGCTTTACTCCTCTGTGATGGTACTGAGAACAAAGAGGACTTCAAAGAAGTTGAGGCTTTTGTTCTGGTGAGAGCTTCAGCTGCTGCTGCACACAATCCAGCTTAATTCTATCTACCCCTTTCTAGCACTCTCTCTGGCGGCTGATCTCTAGGAAGTGGGCAGGTGGGCAACAACAAATGAGTAATTAAGACAAAAGCATCATAGTTAGTTGTTTTAAGTTGGAATTAGAAGAGACGAAATTTCAGGCATAAGCACTTAACAAACACCACTGTCTGACATCACATGTTGATAGCCATTGATATGTGTCAGCTAGATAACTTGGTTATTACATGAAAGCAGAAATTCATGATGTTGTGACCCTTAGAATTCAGGAGTGATTAACCTTTTAGGGGGGGTCTTGGTATGATATGTCTAATCTTATCTTGCACATGCCGTGAAATATTTTAGCTGAAATAACCAGCTTTTGTACTAGCTGAAATCTTTACGCATGACATTTTCAGTGAAAAGTGGATGTAACATGTTGAAATAATTTACATCCAGTTTTTCTTGTCAACAAGGGTAGCTTTCACAAGATTTAATGCATGTGTGATGAAAATTACAGCAAATAACTAATATTTGTTGTACGCCTGGTCTTGGACTTTCTTGAAACATGTTTTTTAGTTCAAATTAGGCTTTGAACAAGCAAGATGTGCTGTTCAGCTGAGACTTGTATCAAATTACTATAACATTCATTTGTTTAGTGCAAAGCCAATCCAAACAAACTTACCTCCCAAAGTAAAACAGGATGCCTTAGGAACAACAAATTCCCTCTTGATTTTGCTTTGTTTAGAAGTGGTCATGCTCTGTCTATTGTCTGTGTATTACCACTCCTAATTGGTAAGTTTCAGGGAGGCAGGCACTTTCTTCCAATCACTCAAGCTCAAGTAAACAGTTTCACACATCTGTTGAAAGTTCAGTAGCATGTTTGTTGCTGAGCTTGCCGTGCTATCAAGTGCATGTGAAACTGTTTGGAAGGTCTGCTATTTTCTCTTACTCCAGAGGAGTAGTGCACTAGAGTGGTTAGTTCTGCATGTACGAGAATTTTGCTCAAAGCGAGCACTGCATTTGAGTGGTTAGCTCTGTGCCTGATACCTTGTCCTGGGTGTTGGTGCAGCTCAAGCTTACAGTTTTAAGCAGACTTGATGATGCTTATCATGGGCAATGCAATTTTCATTGTTGATTTGCTTTTTGCTTGAAAATCTAGAAATATTTCACATCCTTCATGGACATGGTCCAAGAATGAGGTCATATGCTGGCTTGATCATCTTTTGCTCTATCACCACTGTGTATGACAGAAACTCATAACCATGAAGTGTTTCATATTCTGTGACTTTGCCCTTCCATTTTTGTAGGGAGCACACCATCTGACGTATGCCAAGAATTTGACACCAGCCCAGTCAGGTAGGGAAACATATGAGTGGTTCCATGGTTGGAACTGTGTGGTGCTCTCAGAAACTGTGTCAGAGCACCCTGGTGTTACTGTAGCAACACTTTGCCAAGGGTTTGTAACTCAACGAAGCCTGACTTTCTGCTGATTAATGAGATGTCACGACTCCGGTGGATCTCCCTTCCATGTTCTTTTATGATGGAAGATTTCATCATATGACAGGAAAATTCTAGTCACTTGGGTGTTGTTTCATGGTTTTTTCTTCCAGCTCTTCTGGTAAGAAAATGTAACAAAATGATGGAACTAATTAAATTCAAATTTACTTTTGGCTCATACCAAGATTTCCATAAATCTGGTTCTTTGGTACTGCAAAATCATTTATGATGTTTTGCAAGGAATTAACAACATCTTGTTGGAAGTATCTGAATTCAAAGTAATGACATTACTTCATTTTGAATTTTGATTTTATACTTGGCCATGGCTTTTTGTGTCACAGAGAAACCACTCTGGCACTTTGCCTATGTTGGGTTTTACTTGGACATGTCGGCATGACATCACCGTGACACAACAATGTCTTCAAAATTGGGTGACATCCCATATGTTGGCAACATTTTTAGATGGAATCTCACCCAGTTACGTGTCACTTGGGTGAGTCACATGTCTGCTCCAGTCTGTCTGTTGCCTCGCTCAGTACATGCTATGTATGGAGACAAGTTCTGTGTTCTATTATGAGCAACAGGCCCACCTCAATAATCCGGAAATAAAAGCTTTTTCAATTAAATAGTTACATCCCTCCCACCATGACACCGGATATCTCATTAGGATGTGCCGTCACCAACGCCCAGTATCCCACAGCGTTCTCTTGCAAAGCATACAACTTGCAAGGTGAGACCACTATTTTTGTATTCGTTTTGACTGCTGGCGGGTTTTACAGTAAATAATATTTTCAATTGAATTGTTACCTCCCTCCCGACCCGATGATGGATATCTCAAGAGGCAGAGGGAATTAGGCCGTGTCGCTGCTACCGCCCACTAGCCTACAACATGCTCTCGCAAAGCATCCAATTCACAAGGTGAGAAAACCTTTTTTTCCACAGTTCTTGCATTCACAGTAACTATTTTTTACAATTAAATTGTTACATCCACTGGCCCGACCTGGGATATCTCGACCCACAGTGGGAATTTGGACTTGCCGCCACCAGCGCCCACTAGCTAAGACCCATAGCAAGCTCCCAATCCAACTCCCAAGGTGAGAATCCATTTGGTTTTTTTGTTTTGACGATATCCACCTCTGACACATCCATGTTTTTTTCAATTCAATTGTTACGTCCCTTCTGGCCCAACCTGGGATATCTCGACCCACAGTGGGAATTAGGACCTGCCTCCACCAGCGACCACTAGCCAGCACCCATATAGCGAGCCGCCAGTCCAACTCCCAAGGTGAGATTCCATTTGGGTTTTTGTTTCTACCATTTCCACCACAGACACATCCATGCATTTTGTCAATTAAATTGATACATGCCTCCCTGCCCAACCTTTGATATCTTGACCCACAGTGGGAATTTGAACCCGCCATCACCAGCGACCACTAGCCAACACACATAGCAAGCCATCAATCCAACTCCCAAGGGGGGGGGGGGTTGTGGGCAAGCTCGATTTCATGTAATGAAGTAAACTAGGTACCATACGTAGTTTCGAAACCACATAAAATTGCAGCATCATGATTATCTAACATCATCATACTTACAATAAATTAACACAATCACGTGAATTTCTGACACATTGCAAGGTTTGTTGTAAAAATATGAAGTATGTGCATGTATTGTACTAATACACCATACCATTCTTCGCTTGATAAGATGTGTATGACTTCCAAAAATACTGGATGACTTCTTCCCAAGATGTACATGTGTTGTATGACTTGTTGAAAGCAAAATCGATGACTTCCAACTGTGTCACATTTTACAATGGAGCTGAGGGAATCAGCCGACTACATGCTAAAATTACTAGCAGCCGGTGCAAGATTTTTTAGCAGAAGCTGTGGTGTGTAATTGATTGGCATTGTACGTGATATAGTTAAGTTGAAAACTGAGTCATTTGAGCTCAAAAGACATTTACAATTAGTAAATAGATTGAGGTGTTGTTCTAAGAACAAAATGTTATAGTATTGTTGTGAGTCACATAAGGTTAGTCTATGCAGTTTTTCAGGACGAAAACGTAAATTTCTAAAAGTTATGGATGATAGAGGATTAAGCTGGCCATAACTTTGGCGAACGATGCGCAATAGATCTCATGATAGGTGGTTCATAATATTCCCATTAAGTTTTATGGTAGTGGTTTCAGAAGTGTTTGCAAGACAACACAACAGACACTTTCTGGAGAAGTGAGTTAGCATTGTCTTCCATGTTGGTTTATCTGTCGTGGCTTCGTTTATCTATGTTCATGGTTGTGTCATCGTGGCTTCATCGTTGTGGTGTGGTCGTTGTGGCGTGGTTGTTGTCGGGTTGTCGAAGTGGCTCCGTTGTCATGGTTTTGTTGCCGTAGAGTTGTCGTTGTGGCTTTGTCGTTGTGGCTTCATTGTCATGGCTTCATCCCCCCCTCTCACTCTGCCCATCCAGATACCGCCACAGAATATTGCAAAATCCTCTTTGGTGATGTGTTTATGTGGTGTGTTTAAATGTAAAGCCATTTTTGGTAATCCAGTCAGTGGCGTGTTATTCTAATTAGTGATCAATATTAAGATGTAAAAAATGAATGCTGCATTGAAAACAATTATGAATGCACTTATATTTTGAAAACCATTTTTGGTAATCAGGTTCAATGAGTGTTGAAAACTTTTCTTACGTGAGATCAAATCCCTTTTTATGGCTGTGGCCATTTTTGAGTGCTTCACCATTGAAAACATTATTTGGTGATACATTTGGGTGGTGTGTCTATGCTGATTTTTTTTGGGTAATATGCTACTTTGCATTCAGTGATGCTTTATGTTGAAAATCTTTCTTAGGTTATACCTTACGATGTACACAAATTTTGGCCATGCTGGTTATAAGGTACAATAAAAGCATGATTTAGGCAGAGAAATTGAATGCTGTGATTTCACATTGTCTGTCATGCGTTTGCATTGAAAACAGTTTTTGGTGATGTATTTATGTGGTGTGTTTAAACGGAAAACCATTTTTGGAAATCCAGTCAGTGGTGTGTCATTTTAACAAGTGCTCAATATCAAGGTGAGAAAAATGAATGCCATGTTATCACATTGCAAGTAATGAGTTAACGTTGGGAAATGTGCTACAATTTTGCATTCAGTGATGCTTTTATGTTGAAAACCTTCCTTAGGTTTTAGTTTACGATGTACACATATTTTGGCAATGTTGGTTATAAGGTACGTTGAAAGAATGATTTAGGCAGAGAAAATGAATGATGTGTTTTCATATGGTCTGTCATGCATTTGCATTGAAAACAGTTTTTGGTGAACCTTAACATTTTTGGTGATACATTTACATGGTGCGTCTATGTTGAGAAATATTTTTGGGTAATATGCTACAATTTTGCATTCCGTGATGCTCTTATGTTGAAAGCATTCCTTAGGTTTTAAGTTATAACATACACAAATTTTGGTCATGCTGGTTGGTGATGTGTCTAGCCTTATACTTCATTGACATTAAAAATGTTTTTTGGTGATCAGTCTATGTGTTGCGTTTATTAGAAACCATTTTTGGGTTTGCAATAGAGTTGAAAACAATTGCGATGTCGTCCAAGTTGTAAGTAGCGTACGTTGACACCATCGTTGTTCACTTGATTGTTGTGTGGGTTTCTGTTGCCAGCGGCCATTGTCATCATTAATTGTGTTGTTCGTTGTTGCCATCGTCGCTTTAAATTTGATTGTTGCGTTGGTTTCCGTGTTATGTTGGCTTCCGTGGTCATCGGCCTGCACCGATGAGAATTAATTTGTTTGTTGTGCTATGTCACCCCCTATTGAAGTTCTTGAGTCACAGGACAACATGGAGGAAGCCGAAGGAGAAGAAGACAACACAATTCGTGAGGCGGCGATGTAGATTGATAAAATAAGTGAAATTGTCTTTCAAACATCTTACCAATAAGGAAACATCGAATTTCCAACACACCATGCCATGATGAAAAATGTAACAAAATTGGCATGGTGGTGGAGGGATGTGTTTTCCCACAATACCATGAATTGAGGCAATCGCGCGGGGGATATTGTTATTGCAGATGTGCCCATGGATTGTGCGGTACAGAAGTTTAATATCTGCGATGGTTTTTGTGTGGTAGACTAAATTCTGATGATGTGGCGGAAATTGTCCGGGTGGGTGAGTGTTGACACAGCATGTGATTTGTTTACATGATATGTTGTAGAAACAAATCCCACACATCAAGACTACACATCCAATAAGCTAAGCTAGTGCGGCATGCACTAGCACGACTTTTCAATGAGTCTCTTTCGAATTCACAACAGCCCTTAAAACATCGGAGTCATTGATAAGCATAAGTTGACTGGTCGCGGAGCAGCCCCCAGAGCATGGAAGTGATTGCGGAATAGCCTTGACAAATATGGTATACATAGGCCAGCCTCACGATAAATTTTTCTATTTTAAAGTGATAGTAATCGTTTTTTATGGGGGATGAATCATTGTAGGGTGAGGTGAAGTACCTATCCCAACAGTTTTGCAATATTAAGGAATATTGCCCAAGTGTGATTCTAAGGGTGATGAGGAGTTGGGCGCAAGTAGTCTTTTTTGAATTCGTAACAGCCCAGGTAATTTGCAAGGCCGTTGTGTTGCAAAAATCGGCAAGACTGCTCGTGAAGGGGCCCCCAGAAAGTGGTAATCATGGAACAGCCCTTTTGACCAAAGCGGTCGCGGATTGGCCTCATGATCACTTATTCTCTATACTAAAACCATTGTGATCGAGAAAGGCCTAGTCAATAGCAGTCAAGCCCCGTAATTTTTGGCCATGCTATAAATTAATTTTAGATACATTTTTTAAGGTAATCACAAATCAACAGTGATTGAATACCCATGCATATCAAACATAAAAATCAGGTTTTTACAGGTATTGGCAGGGGTGTTCACATGAATTCACCAATAAAATTCAATAGCGAAAAAAGTGTCTCATGACAAAGAAGGAGAAGAACAATTCTCAAATAATAATAAACTAAGATTTTTCAAGAAAAAATCTTGATAGACAGAAGATAATGCTGGTGGTGGATGTGAGTCTTGTAACAGGTCGGCACCGGGAGGCCCTTGGGAGTGTTCACATTCATTAGAGAGGTTGTAATGAGGTTCAACGATCTACGCTCCACAATCAACTCTCCTCGATTTTTGTCAGAATTGGCTACTTGTCAGTTTGATGATGCAATGCCCTCAACGTAGAACGATTCATCGCAAAATTGCATTGCATGTAATCGATTTCATGCAAAAATCCAAACTCAAATTCCAGAAATTGAGTTCGGATTTTTAAAACAATTCAACGTAGGAATACATAGTTGAAACTGGGCCGGTTCAGTTCCACGCTCTCTAATCATGAACTTGACAGCTGTTGATACCTCATGACCACTTTAAGACAAGAATGGTGTGGTAGGTATGTGTAGTATGTACGATACCAGGTGCAGTACCAAACACAAACAAACCGAATAAAAAATAGAAGAAGACAACAAGGGCGAAGCAGTTCGAACAAGTGTGGGGTAGAATTTGTGACGTCAAACCAGCTGTGATGTTACAACCACAGTTTTGTGTGCGAAACATAGATCAACGCTCCATGCTAGACGCTGCATTATTTTTGTCACAAATAACCTTAAAATCAGTAAGTATGGAGCATGACATCAAAAATCGTGGAGCAATGATCGTCGAGTGTTTAGCGTGAAATTACGTTACAACCTCTCTATTGATATATTATTCTCGAGTCTTGGTTCAATGCCTCCGAGTGTCATCAATGCTGTCTACATGCCGTTTTACATGTGTTAGGCCAAATGCTTGGTAATTTCCAATTGCTGAGCAATTGCCCTCAGTTCGAAGGGCACTTTGCAATTCCTTGTCGGCGTTTGCACTACCAAGGAATTGCAAAACTGCCGTATCGCAGAACAATTCTAGTCCACGGCGAATTACGTTTGAATTGTGTGAAAACAGTCAGTTTGGATGCATTTGTAGCCAAATTTGGCGCCAAAACGCACTCAACTGACAGGGTTTTTAATTGTACCAATCCCTACGTAAATTAATATCTTATGTTGGGTCAGTGTTCTCTTCCCAAGGAATTGTAACGGCGAAAAAACCTGGACGATATTGAAATTCCTAAGGAATTGCATTCACGAAGATATTAAATCTGTATTACAATTCCTAAGGAATTGTAATTTCTAAGTTATTTTACAAATGACAACTGTTGAATACCGCCGAACGGAAAAATTGATGCCAAACGGACATGTTAGCTCCTCTGGTGCCAATCAGAAGTGTCACACTACAGTATTGATGCCAAACAAGGGGTCGTTGCAGAAATCCCGAGCTAAACTACTGTTGTCGAGGAATTGAAAACATGAAAATTGCAATTCCTTGGTAGTGCAAACGTCAACGAGGAATTGCAATGAATTTTTTGACCCATTTTGCATTTGCTTAGCAATTGGAAATTCCCAAACACTTGGCCTAACACATCATACTCTCTTCCTTTTTTGTCAAAAATGGAGTGATTTGGGCGGGTTTGCGTAGAAAATATATAAATTCCTACATGAAGAGGCATGTTGTTTCGAAAAAGCCAGTACATGCCGTTTTACACGCTGTCTTCCTTTTTTGTCAAAATAGGAAGAGAGCGTGTAAAAAGGCATCTAGTCGGCATTAATGCCTTTTTAGATGAAAGAGCCCTTCGGAAGAGAGCTTGTAAAACGGCATTAATGACACGTGATCCATTGTTCTTGGAATGAGCGATGATTTAGTTTATTAAAACGCCTCTTTTACCTTTAAGAGCTAATAAGAAGTATTTCCCTAAGCTCAATTTTTACATGCTGATTTTTATGACTCTGTGACCCACTTCTAAATTTTATTGTTCTGAGTGACTCGATTAGGTTCTAATTTCACTTGAGTCTTGTCTTGAAGCACTAGGACACAAATGGTGTTTCTTAGCTGATGTAGTAACATCACGTGTTACTATTCTTCATACATTTTGCAAGGGCAAGAACGAAGACACACAAACAAGAGATGCTGTTATTGCTCGTCCTCGCAATAGAGGCTGCCGCCGACAGCCCCAACATCGAAATGCACAATCCCCTGACTTCGTTCCAACAATGCTCTCACGACAACGAAGAGTGGCACATTTGCCGTGGCGAGAAGCGTCCCGAGTGGTACTGTCCCACGGTGCTTGACTTCAATGCATCGCAGCTGGAAGATATTGCGCCGTGCTTCACGTGCCCAGATGCCGGGTCAGACTGCGAGACTGCTGTCAGCGAGTTCCTAGAACTCCACGACATTAGCGAGGAAACCATATTTGACGACAACGTCAGTTCTAACATTGCAGATGAGCTGTTGACGTCTTGTCGCGATTTGTGCGAAGCCGGAAGCAAAGGAGACGCGTGCCGGTCAAATGACGATCACGACTCATGTACGCCAGGTTCTCACTTTTGTGACTTTGCCTCGGATGAAGACTTTGCCAAGAACATTTCTGGAACTTGCATCGCGTGTCCTCTGGATCGAAACGAGTGTTACCAAGATGGCTTTTTGACATCTTCACGGGGCAAACAAAACTGTGCCGATTGCAGGCTTAACTGCTCAGAAGTCGGACAATCGATGTTGATCGTGAATGGAACAGAAATTCCCAGTTCGCCGATCTTAGGTGCCATTCAAAAATCCTACCAAAATGTGTCAGGTCCTCTCATCGACTGTTCACACTTACTTCGGGATAATGACGACAACTGCCCGGGGGCAGAAGGACACATCTGTATTATAGACCCAAAAATACTGCGAAAATATGAGGTAGCTGAACTCCCGTGGGAACTGTCGTCTGCCGCAGAAGCGAACGGATGCGTTGCAATTGTTGCGATTGATATTTACTATTGGTACGAATATAGTAATCTCGCGATTCCAATCGTTATCATCAGCAAGGAAGACGCGAATCAATGGCTCACGAGCGATTATGATGTTGTCGCACACATAGAGGTGCAGCTGTTTGGGAGCTCATGCTCGCGCAACAGGTTTAGTTGTAATACTAAATTACCGTGTGGGCAGGGCCAATTTTGCCATTATCTCGATGTAGTGATTGATGAGGAATATACAGAAGGACATTGCGATGTTTGTCCCACGTTTGATAACGGAGAGCCAGACCCAGCTCGTTGCTTTTTCAAGCAGGATCATTATTGGGACATTACTTTTTCATTTTCCTCTCCTGAGGCTGTTAAAAGCTGTGCTAGCTTATGCAATGCGACGCTTAGCAGTGATGGCTGCAAATTTTGTCCTTCGGAAGTATCAGTCATTGACTTTGGGGTTGAAAATGAGGCAGATCAGTGTTTTTTCTGCCCGAACAATGACGTTATATATCCTGACGAGATTGTTCCATTATTCGGCGGAAACATCACATGCTGGATGCTGCAGACATTCTTTGATCGGATGCGAGTTCCAAAGGACTCTTATAATTGCCGTCTTATACAGTCTATGAATTATATTTGTGGATGCAATGGAACGGGATACGCTGGGGCCAATACTCATACAAAGCAAGTTGTGCTTGTCTGGCTTCCTCGAGTTGCAGCAATCTTTTCAATGGTGGTATGTTTGTGGTGTCATTAATGCAAGGCATTTTATGAAGATTGTTTACAATCTCATTGTGATGTCATCAATATTTCTTTTTAGGGCTCCCTCTTCATTATTTATGACACATTACGAACTCCTCAGAAACGAAACAAACTGAGGAGCCAAGTGAGTGAATGTTATTCACCAGTTTTGTGCTTAATTGTTTCTCTTTTGTTGTTTACATTCCTGCTTTATTTAATGGTAGAACTCTCACATTCGAGTAATCTTCGATTGCAATCGCAGCTTTTGAGTTCTCTCAGCTTCTTCGATATATTGGGATCGGTAGCCTATGCTTTAACTACCTTACCAACCCCACAGTCAGACCACCTGTTCGGAGCCCAGGGCAATGAACAGTCTTGTACAGCACAGGGCTTCTTCATTCAAGTCGGAACAATTGCATGTTTTCTCAATGTATCTCTAGCCGTATACTACCTCCTGACAATCAAGTATGGCTGGACAGAGGAAAGATTGAAGAAAAAGCACGTCCTAGGTTTTCTGTTCGCACCTCCCATCGTCATTGGTTTAGTGTTTGCTTTTGTCGGTATTCCATACTATGATAATGTCAGGGTGTGGTGCAACAATTCTGCAAAGCAAGTGCATTTGTATTTAGCGATTCTTTCAATTACATTAATATCACGATCATTGACGCCCTCTTATTTCCAATTCTGTTTCAGGTGGTGGCCAGAGATTCCAGTCATTTGTTCAATTATCGCAGCAACTGGCATCATGGGTACATTGTGGTACCATGTCTACAAAAATGAGAAACGAACGTATCGATACACTTATAGTGGGTCTAGGCGTTCGATGATGGTGTTCAAGCAGTCTTGTTGGTTCGTTATTGCATTTTACATTACATGGGTACCGTATCTTACTCTACAGGTACGTGAAGCACAATGGGCATCAGTTTAATTATGACATCAATGTGATGGACTATCCTAATTAAAGTGTTTACCACAGTACATGCTGTCGTCTGGCAAGGGATATGACGATTATGGACTCATTCTCAGCGCTGCAACCCTTGTTCCACTTCAAGGCTTTTGGAACAATATAGTCTACATTCGGACGAGGTATTTGGGTACCATAATATCTTATGTCGGGTCTACCTCTCGTCGTTTCTCGTCATATTTCCAGAGAAGTTCAAATCCAGATATTACAGAACAATCTGCGTTGGAATCCTTCCAGCAATCTACAGCACATGATCAATTGCAGGTACTACAATTCAATCGGAGTTCACTCGAAGATACTCTTTTTGAGCAGGGCGAAAATACTATTTCTCTGAAGAAAAAAGAAAAAGAATCCAAACCATTAGAGACAACCCCCAAGATGGTGCACTTCACGGAGGACCCAGCCATAAGGACTTTCTCTGAGGAAGAGAATGCCAGAAATGATCTGAATGGAAATGAAGAAGACGGAGACATGAGAGAAAATTCTGACAGATAAACGGGGAAGGTGCAAAAAAGTATCAATGATTCCTCATTACAAGTGGGGAATAGTCCAAACGTGGAATAGAACACATATTATAGTGAACATTTGCAACTTTCAACGATCAACATTTCCAAATCAATGCAGAAAGGGAAAAGTACCAGCGGTAGCAAGGAACTACTCTAGATGTAGGCTTTCTACGTGAAGCCACAAAATTTTAAGTGGGAGAGACGACCGCTGAGAACAGATGTCACCGTTGTATTCAGGAAAGATCCCAAGGAATGTTTACACTTCTTCATGGATAACATTATCAGTGTAAATCATTATTCATGGTCCTTTCGAATGATTTAAGTTGCTTTTAAATCAAGAAGTAAAAAAGTGGTGCTCTTTTTGTAATATTGATAAATAATTGGATGACTTTAAAAATGTTGATGTTGAATGGAGAAAATTGCTGTCTGCTAAGATTTCTGTGAGAATTGCAAATGTGCATAATTTCCACTTCACCAAGAGGTGCTGGTTCTACATCCTTCCCAAAAGTTAAATACTTTCTCGTGTCCTTTTTACTAGTTCTACTTTAAGATATTGGAATAGAGAATTTTCCATTTCAAAGTTTTGAGATGACTTAATACCATTCCCTGTATCCATTGTTTTCGTCATGGCTGTCCATTATGGATAATATCTTTGTCCAACCCCTCTCAAGCAGAACACACTGTCAAATGGGTGCTCATTTGCATGATGGGTAACAACAAATATGGCAATAGTATGATCCTCTGTGATGGTACTGAGAACAAAGAGGACTTCAAAGAAGCTTGAGGTTTTTGCTCTAGTTAGAGCTTCTGCAGCAGCTGCAAACAATCAAGGAGAAGATGCATATCTGGCTGCAACTCCAGCTGTGGTTCATTTGGCTGTTACTACATTTGTAATCCTGCAGGTAGGGCCAATAATTAATGTAATCCTTTGTATGACAGAACCATCAAATTTACCTCTGAAATCAAAAGCTACACACTAAGTTGCCTGACAAAGTGCTAACAAACAAAAAAATGACATCTCCCATGACCAGCAAAAATGTTGAACACCAGATAGGGGCTGCAGTGACATCAATAATGGCTTGACCAATTTGACAAATCTATCCACCCCCTTTCTAGCACTCACTCTTTCACTGATCTCCAGGGAGCGGGAGATGGGCAATAACAAATGAGTTATGAAGACAAAAGCATGATAGCTAAATCACTTTTTGTGGCTGTAAGTTGACATTCGAAAAGATCACATTTCAGGCATAAGCACTTAACAACCACCATTGTCTGATAATACATGTTGATAGCCCTTGATATTGCGTGTCAGATAGATCACTGGTTATTACATGAAAGCAGAAATTCATGATGTTGTGACCCTTAGAATTCAGGAGTGATTGATCTTTTAGAGGTGTCATCGACTGATATGTCTGGTCTTGTCTTGTGTCTTGTACATGCCATGAAGCATTTTAGCTGAAATGATCAGCTTCCTTACTAGCTGAAATCTTTATGCATGACATTTCGGTGAAATGTGGAATTAACAGGTTGAAATAATTGGCATTCTGTTCTTTCTTTTCGACAAGGGTAGCTTTCACAAGATTCAATGCATATGTGATGAAAAGTATATCAAATAAGTATTGTTTGTTGTAGGTCTGGTCCTGGACTTCCTCAACAATGCAAATTAGGCTCTGAATAAGCAAGCTGTGCTGTTAAGCTGAGACTGTTATCAAATTACTATAACATTCATTAGATTAGCAAAAACCCAATCTCCAAACAATCTAAGCTCCCAAAGTAAAACAGGATACCTTAGGGATTCAACGTAGGAATATTAAAGAAATTTGTAAGTGCCAAATGAAAACTATAATTTATTTACCAACATTAATAGGTAGTACAATTATTTTGAGCCCAAGAAACAAAAAATCTTGACTTTCTTGAGAAGATATTCTCACAATTAAATCTAGTTTTAATATATAATAGATTTCAATTAAACTGTGGCTAGACTGATAATTTTCTTTCAGCCATGAATGGTATGATCTATATTTCTAATTTAGAAATAGGTCATTTAGGTTAGGAGATAAAATAGCACAACAATGATACTATAACAACCTGAATCCTAACCAAATTGTGTATAAGCTGTGATTATGTTTGACTTTCGTCTGTGTGATAGGAGTCTATGACTTATTTCGCCAATTTTTGCCACATTAGAGTTGCCTTAACAATTTTTTCATGCTTATTTTGATGCTTGTGCTCACCTGAAGATGTCATCTATTTTTAGTCTGAAGTATGATGAGGTTTGCAAACAATGACTTGTGAGTGGGAGAGCTTTTGCTATTTGTTTTGTATCTGTATAAGTGTGAACAAATTGAAGATAGGAACTCATAATATTAAAAATTGTCTGAGAGCCCGTAAGTCAGAGTTTAGAAGTAAGATAGATATTTAAGATCAGTAATCTGCGCTATTTTATAAGTGTAGTCAAATCTAACATAATAAAGCATACATGTATCGTGAGTATACTTACATGTTGTATGTCAGAAAAGTCGGTGTATGTGAATAGTTGCGTAAGTCAAAAGTAATAATCCCAGATTTTTAACACCTTGTGAGTTTAATTAGTCTTAAGTCTGTTAGTAGCAATTTAATCAACCCTTAACTAAGGTTACATGTATTTCCCATAAATATACTCAATTATTATTTGTGTGGGTGCTGGGTGGGTGCTCAATTACTTATGTAACATGTATGTGTGGCTGTAATTGGGAAATGAAAGGTCCTGACTTAAGGTTTATTACCATGCTAAAAAATGCCTAGTCACGGCCTGTCGGAAAATTAATTTCCGACGGGATAATGTAAGTACCATACAACATCTCATCACAAGTCGTTTCTTGCTGCCCCTCCCAAAATTATCTCTTATCATATCCACGATGGACTCTTTCTACCGTCGAATCAAACCCTCCGATCTCAGCCCCCACGATGAATCTGGCCCGCCGCTACCATTGCTGTTAAGCTAAGAGGAACAAGGATGAGGGCGCCGATTGCAAGGCAAGAAAATCTAGAGTTCGTTTTTGCCATGCTTCTTTGTCGCGACTAATTTTTTCAATTAAATTGTTCTGCACTGTCCGCGCCAGTGTATATCTCAGTTCCCACAATGAATTTGACCGTGCCGCTCTGGTCGATTTTGCTTTAACAACAACAAGAACGAGGGGTGCCAAGCGCAAGGTGAGAAAAAATGGAGTATTGACTTTTGTGATTCTTCTCAACTAATTTTTTCAATTAAATTGTTTGCACTGTCCGCGCCATAGTGGATATCTCAGCCACCAGGCTGAATTTGGCACCACCGCTCCCATTGCCAAAAAGACAACAACAGCAAGGAATGGGAGCCGGCAAGGTAAGAAAACATGGAGTTTCTATTTTTCCGTTTATTTGCTGCTAATTTTTCAATTAAATTGTTATGAATGTCCGCGCGCCGCGCCAGTGGATATTTCAGCCCCTAGGCTGAATTTGGCCCGGCCGCTCCCATCGCGCAAAATCCAACAACAGCAAGGATCAGGAGCACTGAGTGGAAGGTAAGAAAAAGGAGTTCAACTTTTACCGTACTTCTTTGCGAATAATTTGTTTCAATTAAATTGTTTTGCACTGTCCACGCCATAGTGGATATCTCAGCCCCCAGGCTGAATATGGCACCTCGACACCCATCGCCGCAATGCCAACAACAGAAAGGAGCGGAGAGCAGAGTGCAAGGTAAGAAAAAAGGAGTTCGACTTTATTCATCTTCACAACTGACAATTGTTTGCACTGTTTGCGCCACTGTGGATATCTCAGCCCTCAGGCTGAATTTGACACGACCACTCCCATTTCTGCAAAGCCAACAACAAAAGTAACAGGGGTGCCAAGCGAAAGGTAAGAAAGAAATGGAGGTTGATGTTTTACACTTCTTCTTCACCAGGGATTTTTTCAATAAAAATCTTTCTGCTATATCCTCTCGCAGCGGATATCTCAGCCCCATGCTGAATTTGGCACCTCCTCCCATTGCTACAACCCGACAATGAAAAGGAACAAGGATGCCGAGTGCAAGATGTCATTTGGTTGTTTTTAGACTTTGTTGATTGATCTATGACATGCAACTTCAGTCTGTAGTGTTCATTGTAATAATTAATACGACATGAATAACAACATAAGAAAACTTCAAGAATCAACACCATATTTCTAAAAGTCGTTACCACTGATGAGCAACAGTAGTGACATATATAATCTATAGTTTCTGTCTTATAAATTTCATGAGTAACAACACAACATAAGGATTGGTGCTTACAGATAGTCATCTGTTGTACCTACATAAATCAACTGTCGGTAAATTACTCATGGGTTTTGCGACTAGTACTTACATCGTATAAGTTATTACATACAAAGCTGTGACTTTCCCTGGTACTTTCCTTACACTTTTTGTGACTATACTTACGATAAAGTACATAGTACTACACACATCCAGATGGACTTTTGCGTTCTCAGACAATGTCCGAGATTTCAATGACAGAGCTTTCTTGCATGATGTATGTGAAATCCCTTCATTTGTAAGATGTCTCCTCAATGTTGTTGGATGTCACGCACATTGCCTTCTTCGAGGTTGCAAATTACTTTTTTGCTACTTTTGCCAAAACCCCCAAAATATTACTGTAACAATAATAATGGCGATTCCCCAGTAGTACATGTGTATACCCCAGTAATTTATCAGTAGGAGTCTCATTAATTCCCGAACCAAAATATTCATTTGTGAGAGAGTAATTTTGCAGTGACAAGAACCACATACCCTCTGAAAAAGGCAATATTATCTGTCCTCAATTCCTAGGGAATTACTGAGTAATTTGCAACCTATGCCTTCTTGCAGAATTTATAGGATAGTACCATGAACCATAGTTGCAAGCTATGGTTTATACTGTCTGACTGCAAGCAAGCAACCACCACAGAAAAATAAAGAGTAGAGTGAACTAAGCTTCATCAGTCCAACACACTGTTTTATTTGCAACATTTTGAGCGTCCTCTTCAAGAACAATGGAACAATCTTATTCATCCAATAATACAAGTGCACCAAAAAAGTGGCAACGCACGAGGGGGCAGCTGTGTCCAACACAAATGATAGGCCTGTTGTGCCAACTCTGAGCATAGATCAAAGAAATATTCAGCCAATTTGCTTATACAAGACAATGGGAGATAAATTGATCAGGTCAGAAAAGCTCAAGCATCTATAGGTCCAAGTTATGGGCCATGCTATTGAATGGAAACTTCCCAATAGTTGATGTCAGCTCACAATCAAAATTGGCTTTTAAAAACATGTCCTTCAAATGTTTAATCAGGATGATCAAATCATCATGGGGTTCCTTCTATAGATAAACAATGGTCATGTTATGATTCCTACATTAAAATGAGATGTCTTGTTGTCAAAGCATCTGAACATTCCCACATGAAGAGGGCCCTGATGCTGACTTTGATATCAACAACATCATGGTGATGTTATTACACAAGGAAGATATGATACAACAAAACAGTCTAAAGAGACAAGGTCTTCCAATACAGCAGGAATGAAGACTTTGCTCAAAAATATGCAGCTGAAAAGTTTATTGGTCTTTCATTTCCAGAGGCAAAGAGAAGAAGCTCCATCAGGTGTGGGTTTGACTTCAGATGATTTGGAAGGATTGAATGCACTGTGTCAAAGGGCAGTACCTTTCACTGGCAAGGACAAAGTAGTGATGTTTATCCTTGTCCTCTATATGAGTTGTTTCAAGGAAACTTTTCCTCAAGTTCAAATTTGTGTTTGCTAGCTTGGACAGATCTAAACCCACAAAAGTATCAAGAATGCATGAACTAGTTTGACTTACTGCTATTCCTCCTCTCCTCATGATGATAGTAATTTGAAGTTGTTAATACCTCCATGATATGTATACACCAGACCCAGAAAACTCTACAGTATGGCATAGATTGTGTATAGAAGCAGAGAATGGAACTAGGGTCACAAATCATTCTGTGGGTATCATGATGCATAAGTCGAAGAATACAATTAACTAAATAAAATCAAGATTGCCTTTACCCCAAAGAAGTAACATTCATTGTGGCATCCAAAGATCATTAACATGATAATATAGAAGCTGTTACATGCACAACTGAAGCCTTGAGTGCATGCCGTTGTTGAGTGTTGCATTGGAAAACTGTACTCCTCAAGAGGATGATATACATAATACCACTCCTCTAGTATCACCTACTTCAAAGTGAGCAACAGTATTGCAAGAGGTGCAAGATATTGTGACTACAATATCCCAGTTGAGGTGATCTAGCAGAGATATGGGTGTGTTGGGTCCACCACAGATTGAAATTGATGCTATGAAGAGCAGGATCAGGAGGTACACTAATTAATTCAGAAATCAGAGGAGACAGAACTTTGACGAGGGTTCATGGGCAGTATTTAATTATGTAATAATTACATAATGATTACAATGTCTTGTCAAGACAATTTTCTAGTAAAGGGAGGGCAGTTAAGAATTGTGTACCCACAGGGTGCCTTGTCAGTCACACACATACATGTTAGTCACAAAAAATCAAGCCTTCAGATATTCAAAAAATATGAATAACTGTATGTGCTAAGATATTCCAAATGCATAGTATAGATGACATTACTGCAATCTGAGCTGAGTAATATGGTGTCAGATGAGGTCAGCCCCTCTGGATACACCTCATGAATTGATTTAGGCCACTCATGTGTTGTACTGTTTGTGGACCTTGCTCATCTTGTCTTCTACACCTACACAGGCACCAGTCAATGCAAAGTTGCCAAACCATGACACAAATAGTGTCTCAACTTTTGCACCATGTATACACTTCAACCTAGTGTAGATGGCCTGATGTGTGATCTCATATTGTTGCATACAAGGTGCCCCTTTATAACCACTATCTGGTCTGTTATATTAGTTTTTGAAATTTGAGATATTAACAACAGTCGTAGATTGATAAGCATGATGCAATAATTATTAGCTGGAAATAATGCATGCCTTGTGTGAGATGATATTGTTGACATTTGACACACATGAGTTTTTTGCTAGTTGTCACTTTTGATTGCATGGGGATAGTACTGTACTTTTGATTTCACCTGTGATAAAAATGTCATCTTGATGCCAGCACCTAAGATTAAAGGAGGTGTAAGGGCAAGGGGCATTGTTTGTGATCTCACATCTAATGCTGACACCTTTTCAAGCAACTTGCTTCATACCATAGACATGAATTTTCTTATTTCCCTGATGGCATCAGTCAGTGCCACTCACAAAAATTCTGAGTGTTCACAAAAATCATGTGATAATTTACACGGCAAAATAATTATTTGATTTTCTTAAGCAATGTCATCCTAAACTTGCTCCAAATCATTTCCAAATGAAACAGTCAGAACTGAGTATTTGAGTATTTGGACTAACAATAATAGCAGGCAGCAATGTTTAACATCATTAGTATGAACCAATCCTTCACCAAACAAGTGTACAAGTGCTATGACATCATACTCAAAGCAATGTGATCTCCCTCCACAAACCAAGCCTTACTATGAACAACATGTCATAGACTACAATATCATCAACATAATTTGTTTATCATTCAAGCATTACTTTGGATTTTCAAACTGTGAATTATGTCAGCGAGATATATTTCTAGCAATGGATGGAATGCAACTCAAGCAATTCTGACCAATAAAATCAGGGTCGTATAATGGGGAAGGCTGCTTCTTTCTGCTATGGACAGGCCTTAGGCCAACTGCCAGCGGCAAATTTGGAATGAAGGAAGTAAAACAAAAAATAGTCCTTCAACGGAACATTTGGCGAGAAGTTATCAATGAACGTGATCCCACAGAATCAGATTTGAATCTATCGTACTGCCGGTATGTTATATATGGTTGATTTCAAAGGAAGAAAATAAAGAGAACATTACACATATCAAATAATTATCCGTTAGAACTATCATCGATTCAGTCCAATATTACCTCTCTAGGAAAGAAGCGATCATTGCTGCCAAACTCGATTGAATATTTTTGAATATTTTTGAACATTTTTGAACACTTTTGAACACTTTTGAACTCTTCAAAAATGGTCAAATAATCAAGTTCTTATTTTTATGTGGTATTGAAGATTTTTGAACATTTTTGCACATGTTCCAAAATGTTCATAGTTGTTCAAAGATATTCAATAATGTTCAAGAAGACATTGGCTTCAATTCATTGTCGTTGCCAATTAAGGTTGCTCTACAAGCATTTCATGAAGGTATTCATACTTAGGACGGCTAAATACAAAAGGAGCACTCCTGCTCTGTCTTTTATCCGTGTGACGGACAAAAATGACGTCACAGTTCGAGTAAAACAATATTTACAACCTCACATCGATTGAATGATCTTTTTCCGAGCTTTTGCACAGTGTTCTTACTTTGTTCATTTGAACAGTCTTTCACGAGTTATTGTCAGTTGAATGCAGCAGATCGGAACGATCCGATCCATTCATTCTTGTAGAAAATTGGTATGTTTCTACAGTACTACAATAGAGTTACATCGTTTGCTCCAAAATTATTTTTTTTAATTTACTAGAAATCTTGTTTTTTTGGAATCCACTATCTGGCCGGCTGGGTATCATGATACTAGGATAAATAGTGCTCCTATTGTATATAGCCGTCTTACTTTTGAATCAACATCTCTCTTGCAAAGCTCATCAATTTTCCATTACATATCCATTTCTGAGAAAGACGAAAAATTTGAAAGTTTATTTTTGTTTAGATTACCTCCTACTAGAGTACAATACTCTACGGTGTTCACACAATTTTCTTCTCAATACTTCCTTCATTTCACAAATTGCCTGATCTTCCTGGAGATATTGCAAATGTGGAACGAAGGAAGTAAATAAAAGAAATAATCCTTCAACGGAACATTTGACAAGCAGATATCAATTAACGTGATCCCACAAAATCAAATTTGAATTTATGGTAAGTATATGTTTTATATTGTCGATTTCAAAGGAAGAAAATAAAGAGACTGTTATGCGTATCAAATAATTATCCGTTAGAACTATCAACGATTCAGTCCAGTATGACCTCTCTAGGAAAGAAACGATCGTTGCTGCCAAACTCGATTGAATACTTTTGCACATTTTTGAACTGTTCGAAAACGTTCAAATATTAGGGTTCGTATTTGACTACGTGGTATTGAAGATTTTTGAACATTTTTGCACATGTTCCAAAATTATCAAAAATGTACAAAATTGTTCGAAATTGTTCAATAATATTCAATAATGTTCAAGAAGACCTTGGCTTTAATTAATTGTCGTCACCAATTAAGATTGCTCTAAAAGCATTTCACACTGGTATTCGTACTTTTGAATCAGCATCTTTCTTGCAAAGCTTGCCAATTTTCCATTACATATCCATTTCTGAGAAAGACAAAAAATTGAAAGTTTACTTTTGTTTAGATATAACTTCATGTGTCCATTGGCCCAACTGGTGTGAAAAGGGACATTCAGCTGGTCATTTGGAACTGACCCATGCCCTTCAAAAGCATTCACGCGCATGACATGCTTTGCACTTTGACACGAACACAAACACCACGTGTTCACACACCTGGCTGTTCAAAATCACCGGTGTTCGGATTTTCAGAATGAGAGTGTCAAGGAGCACTATCCTCTTCTGCTCTTTGAACATGACACCCTTAGTAAAATGGGCAAAGTGCACGGGAATGTTAAATGCACAGTTGTTCACCAATGCCCAGTGTTGACCCTGCAATCTAATTGAGACTACAACATTGATAGCTACGATATTGCGGCCTTGGCTCCAATTAGGTTGTGAACATATCTTTTGCCCACCCTCTGCTGCAGGTTACAGGGTTGCTCTCATAAAGTTCATTATGCTTTACTAACCCTTTTCTTTTGCAGTTTGTTCTTGATACTGGACAAGTTGTATTGCTGATGATTCTCTCAGCAATTGTGTCAATGTAGCTGTTAGTACAGTTGATACGGGAAAAGATTGGTTGAGTTCATCAGGGAAACTTTGATGGAGCTTCTATCGGAGTCATGTGATGGCAAGCACACATGCCAAGTGAGATTAGAAGAGACTTGTATAGCTGCGCTACACTTTCTTTACTGGAGCGTAGATCCTGAGCGACAACGTTGTATTGGTTTCTGATTACCACTGAATCAACTTTAGTGACACCTACCTACTACAGTATGGTACAATACTCAACTGCGTTCACACAATTTTCTTCTCAATACTTCCCTCGTTTCACAATTCGCCAGATCTTCCAGATATCTTTTGGTCCAAATAATAAGAGCCTACGATACGGATTATAAAATCTTGACGAAACAGGTTGGTTTTATTGGAATGTTTCCCGCTACTTCCAAACCTTCATTCCCAGACATCTCGCGCCCATAAGATTGCGTATTGTGATGATGACCTCTTATTCAGGGTGATGGCTTGATTGTGATGCTTGACACCGCAGAAGGCTGATCCATCAAAGATTCGGCATCATCTGTATTCTTGATTCACTGTTTCTGCTGATCGAAAAGGTCTCGTCAATTATTCTGATCTCTCGTTTTCAATCATCAAACAATTCCGAACTGTACGCCATAATTTTTGCCCGCGTTCCTCCTGACAAGAATTTTTATTTCGAAACTCGAGGTAGACTGTCCATAGAGAAGCGAAGAGTTTTGACACTCGGCTCCAACAAATTTAACTCCAAGATAATTCGTGGCGCACCACATCGTGACAGTACAACTACAGAACTATCATCAAGCCGGATCTCTTCTTGAGGGTTGATAGAGAGATGATTCTTCGCTTGACATCCGTTCGTCCAGGCCGTAGTGCCACTTTAAGAAAAATGCTTCCACAACATCAAACGAGAACTCTCTCTCGCGTCGGCGACTCCAACTTTTCCACCCGCCCTCCGCCAAATAACCCAAATTCATCGGATTATCGCTCTTGGCAAGCGAGTCAAAACATCGACATCCAGCGCGTCACCCAAACCGCCATGATTCATGAACTTACTCAGCAGCAGACCAGATGTATCGAGAAAGTGGTGCCTTGGTTTTTGAATACTATGCCAGCACCTTACTTTCGTCAGGTTCCTGAAAGCTTTAGGTTGGATCACATCAAAGCGATTAGTGCTATCAAGGATGCGAACATGGATATGCACATGAATCTCAAGACGCATCTGCCCGACGGTCGTCAGGAAAGTGGTGAATTGCTTTTTGAAATACGTTCATGCACTCCATTTCAAACGATTTCATTCGATTTCTAACTGAGCTCATTATTCTCATCCCCACTTTGTTCAACTACAGGTTCTTACATTCATTCGTCCAGGAACGATGCCCGGTTTACTTCTCAACATGATTAAGGAATTGCCCTTCACTCAACGTTCAACTGAGTATATGCCTCTGAGCCGTGTGCAAATTTATAGCGCCGAAGATGATTCCATGAGTTTGAACATGTTTGTCTACGGAGAAGAGCCAAAAAATCTTACGGAGACGGACGTCACACTGACAGGTAAGCTCTAGTATATTGCTTCAAGCCATTTTTATCATTGTCATGATTCCTTACCAATCTGTTGGTTTTCATATATTGTTCGTTAGGATCCCATATTTTGGAGTATGCAAACCAGTTGATGACGGGCACGTTGCCTCCCGAGGATGAATTTGGAAGACCCCATCCTACACCAGACGATATGTTTTCGAAGGACAACTTGATCAAGCACATGGAGAAATGTCCTGAATCTTACATCGTGAGGAGCGACCCAAGGAGATTTTTGACGCAGATGGAGCTTTTTGAAGTTGTTTCAGGAAGTGATAATATTGCTGTGTCGATTGAGGTATTCAGGCGAATCTTTCTTTCCTTTATTCGAATCATTCTTAATACTCATTGTTTTTGTCTCGCCCCAAATTGAAGGATTCATACTTGAATGAACACAACGAAAAACACTATTGGGTCGACATTGCACTTGCAAATACCCTTCCCCATTTTGCACTTGAGCAGACCTCTCAACTTCTCTTCCTTCATAATTTTGATGTGATGCGCGCCCATCTCGACAATGTTTATGATGGAGACAACGGATACGTCACTCTCTTACGCATGCTTATATCTCCCGTCAATGGTGCAAAAGGGGATGAAGCCACATTTGAATTGCTCAAACAAGAATTGAAACGCAGCAAATGGCTAAGCCCTTCGACAATGGAGTTGGTTTACGAAAAGCAACCATGGCTTGGCATCAGAAGAGGAGAAATCATCACTGCCATGTGCACTATCATTCATCCAGTAATGAGTAAAGAGAATTCCATTCTTTTTTCAAAAGGAAATATAATTGACACCGTGACGAAGAACCGTTATGTCAACCATGCAGCGGCAATTGCTGATTTATTTTTGGAAAGATTCAACCCAAAACATCCTTTATCAGACAAGGAATTGGAAGCAAGATCTGCTGACTTGAGGGCGATCGTTGATAACGAGGTTGAAGAAACTCACGCACAAGAACTGTTTTTCAAAATGATTGGTGGGTACCGTTGCTGAATTGCATACTCGTCAAATTCATCGTATTATTTTCATGAACAGGTCTGACATTTTTTCTAACTCTCAGATATTATCAAGCATACTCTCAAAACCAATGTATACATGAACAATCGTTACGCATTGGGCCTCCGTCTTGACCCGAAAGTGATGATTTCTTCAGCAGAGCCACCTCGAGATACTCCTTATGGCATTATATATGTCCACGGCCGCCGTTTCGATGGTTATCATGTGCGATTTCGAGACATCGCTCGTGGAGGACTTCGTTTGGTAACTCCCTCATCCCCAGAACAATTTGCTCTTGAGGCTGCTCACCAATACGACGAATGCTATGGATTGGCTTTTGCTCAGCAGCTCAAGAACAAAGATATTCCTGAGGGTGGATCGAAAGCAGTAGTGCTTGTCGATGCGATAGGGATGTCAAGTTCAAGTAAAGATTTTATTATGCGGAAGGCAGTGAAGGGATTCACAGATACTGTCTTGGATTTGATTGTCGAAACGGAGGAGACGAAAAGAGAAGTTGTTGATTACCTTGGAAAGAAGGAAGTCCTCTACTTAGGTCCCGATGAACAAGTTGTGAGTTGATAATTCATTTAGTTGTACACATTTTGAGCAATAGCGGGAAACCTATATAATGCCTGACTTTTGACCCAATCGAAAGGTTGCCGACGATATCAACTGGGTTGTTAAGAGGGCAGGGCAGCGCGGATATGACACTCCAGCAGCATTCATGTCGAGTAAGCCGCGGGCGGGGATCAATCACAAGGAGTATGGTGTAACCTCGGAGGGCATAAACGTATATCTTGATGTGGCACTGCGCCATGTATTAAAGAAAAATCCGAAAGAGGAGTCCTTCACAATCAGTGAGTTACTAATAGTATATTGCTGGATTCATCACTATATGTTTTTGCTCACCGTAACATCTTGGAAAAAAAGAAATGACAGGTGGACCAGATGGTGACGTAGCGTGAGCCACCTCTTTGGATGCACATTTTTATGTCTTTCTAATTCCACCTGACATATTTTCATTGTTACAATCTTAGTGGCAACGAACTCAAAATCCTTCATCGTGAATACGGCGAGAATGCAAAAGTTGTTGGGATCGCTGATGGGACCGGATGTGCGGAAGATCCGAATGGTCTTAACTGGGCAGAGCTTCTTCGTCTGGTTCTTAATAACCTGCCAATTGACCACTTTGATCCATTAAAACTAGGAGATGGTGGAGTGGTCCATAAGGTAGACACTGAATCTGGTGTCAAAGCAAGAAACAATATGCACAACAGAGTTCAGGCTGACGCCTTTTTGCCGGCTGGTGGTCGCCCCAATACTATCAATGTACAAAACTACAAACAGTTCTTGAATCTTGATGGCACTCCATCGGCTCCTCTCATAGTAGAAGGCGCAAACCTTTTTGTCACAGATGAAGCTCGTCAGTTGCTGTTCGAGGAGGCCGGCGTTATCATCGTCAAAGACTCATCTGCCAACAAAGCCGGCGTTATTACCTCTTCGGTGAGTAGACATGATGTGTTTATTTTTGTACAATGTGATTGTGGTCGATCCGGTTTCTTAACTCGATATCTTCAAAACCCCACCAAAGTATGAAATTTGCGCTGCCATGCTGCTGAGTGAAGATGAATTCTTCGAGAATAAAAGTCAAATTGTGAACGAAGTTCTTGAAAAGCTGCACCAGTACGCCCGATTGGAAGCAGAGTTGTTGTTCAGAGAGTTTGAAAACTACGGCGGTAGGTACTTGTTTTCTTCTGATTTTATGTGGCAAGAAATAGTTAGGACAGGTCATCTCATTGTTTTATATCCCATAGGTTCGCTTCCACAACTCAGCAAAGTGGTCAGCGACGCAGTAAACTCAGCAACTGATGCTCTGGCTTCTGCACTGGAATCCTTCTCAGAGAACGACAAGGATAAGTTGCTCCCTCTCTTCCGGTAAGTTCAGTTTGACTCTCTTTGGCAATTACTTGAATTTCATGCACATCAGACCTCCATTGCCTTGATTATAGGGCCCATTTGCCAAAGACAATGTCTGATTTGGCATTTGATCATGTTCGCGAAAGGGTTCCATCACAATACATCACCAATGCCATATCATCTTGTCTAGGTAAATGATTATGCCGAAATTATAATCTTTTTTGTCTCTTTTGAAGAGTTCCTAACAACTCAACATGTTTCAAAGCGTCTAAATTGGTCTACAAGGAAGGTACTAAATTTGTGGAGACATTGCCAAAAGAAAAGCTGGCAACAGTTGCCCTCCGGTATTTAGAGGCCGAGCACAAGGTAGCTTTGTTGATGAAGGCGTTGGAAGGCACTGACATGCCTGCGCAGGAGAAGGAAGCCATTGCCAAGTTGCTAGATTCTGGTGGTGCCCGTACAGCCATAGGGGTATTCTAATCATGTACTCCTTTCTAACCCACGTGCACACTAGCATTAAGAACTTCTACTAAGAAATGAAATTTTGTTCAGGTTGATGAGAGTTCAGGGGATCTGTCGTTAATCCTTGTAATGTCTTGGTTCATATCCCATGTTTTATTGTTTTATTTCAATGAAGACATCACAAGGATATCATCAAGTACAAGTGCTCCGGACAAAGGTAGAGCGGACAGAATAGATTTGAACCCCACCTTTCAAATATGCAGGCAATTTTATACCAAGAGGTAATCGAGACTCTTGGACTTGACAAATAAGGGTCTGAAAGAATCTGATTCAGCAAAATTAATTGATGTTAGGATCCAAGGTTGACAAGAACAGGCATGTCACTGACCTTGAGTATACTTTGTCCTTATCATCAAGTTTCTTTGTGTTGCTTCCATCAAAATTGTGCTTTTGAGAGAACAGAACAAGCATATTGTCAGTGACACTTAGGAGCCAAATGCAAAAATGATCATCAAAACAGGTACGTGGTTTATGCATTTTGATTGTATAGAATTGCACCCTTTGTGTGTGCAAAATTAATATTTTACCAGTGCTGTATCGCCATATGAAATATGTGCAGTGTGCACATTATAATAGAAAGGCAAGCAAAAAATAGATTACACATATGCAGACAGAGAAACAATGAATAACTAAACGTGAAAAGATCAGTAACAAATCTATCATGATTCTTGGGGTCATGATTATAGACACAACAATAACTCCTTGGCAAGGAGCAATGCCTGCAATAAATTACGCAGCCAGGGTCCCTTTACATTTGATTGCTTACACATAGAATTTGCACATGAAAACTTTGGGACACCTTATATTACGAAGGAAAACTTCGATCTTGGGTTTCAGTCTCAACAGAAGCATACAAGTTCCATCACATTTTTGCAATATTTTCAGTGGTTGGGATCTTTTTTATCTTGTTGTTTAAAATCAGATTTTGCACCTTCAATATTGAGGCTGCATTCATGTCATCACAGACAAGTTAGATCTTCATTTAAATGACAACTATGTTGGTAACAAGCAATTTCAGGTTGTATTTAATGAGTTAGTCCAAGAGTTTTTGACGGCAATCTAAGCTTGCAAAACGGCATCATTTTTTCACATTGATATCACATGAAGATGAACACGCAAAACAGACATGATCAATGAGAAAAATCTCACCAATCATGATGGATTTGCCTTTTGGCCTTCTTTCTTCTTGCTTATGATTATTCTTTTCCATCCCCAAGTATGTCATGATATGTGGAGATTGTGATGTGTATGACCATATGGTTGAGCACATTGTGAAGGTTGCCCATTGAGTCATTGGAAGTGAATCATGCTGTTGTTGGGGTCAGAAAACACATTTCATTTGGTGCAAACTTTGATGTCATGAAATCTTTGCTTAATTAATGTTATGACTCTAAATGCTGATTAGAGTGAATGTGCACAAAAATGAAGATGAAGCCATCATGGTCAGTGGCAAAAATGGCTATCCATCCTGAAAACAAGTTCTCCATTAGATTGAAAGTGAAAAAATTGCATACCAAACAAATGTATGTAGGATTAATAGTGTGTCTAAATTAGATCAAAAATTGTGTCACATGCTCTGCCATGCAAGCTCTCGAAACATACTCATGGACAATGATATAACCTCTGAATACATGTTATTACAAGAACACTCTTCTTTTCCCACTGAACAAGTGCATTTCCCCCAAACACAGTTTCTGTTTTGGGTTGCTTTCTATCATACCAACCTTTCCCCACCTGTCACAACATGACCCTTTTCAATCTATTGTTTATAGCCTGGAATCTTGTATCTACTAAAATATGGTGCTGTGGACGAATTGGGACTTTGATGCAGAACTTTCCCGCAACAAGCAAAATAGCCTTACAAAACCACTCAAAGACATAGACAAAACGATATTTCACGAACAACAGCCACATCCTGAGGAACTCATCAGAATACACTGCTGAAATCTTATCACCACATCCTAAATCTAAGTTACAGATTCTGCTTGTTGGTTCTTGTCCCAAACCCCAGGAAATTTTTTTCACATTAGGTTCCAATAGGAACTTGAATGTGTCATTTTCCATACTAGGTAGCATATACTCCTACCATCATGGCAGGCCAGAATGTATTTGTGGTTCTGATCAAAACCAGGAATTCTGTCAGTCGCTCTGATCCCGACATTGATATGGCTAATAATAATAGACGATGATCTCACAAATCAAAGGCATCATTGAATTGCATAAGGCATTTGTTTATCATGTGTTTTAGCTCAAAACAACCTGTCTAGAGTGATGTGAGGAAAAAGCTAGTGACGGACACATCAACTATATTCTTCATCACCACCATTAATGTCATCCTCAACATCACCTACAAACCCAAGACTTTCACAGCCCCCCTTCTCATGCGCCCTAATTCCAGGAACTGGATTGGCATTAAAATACTGTGTCACCATAAATAGAAATAATTAGTGTCATTCCACATCTCAAAGAAATCATATGATGAGACATCACCATGGGACCTCTCATTCTCTATGGCTCTTGCTTTATCATTTTTTCATACAGACCCAGTATAAAGTACCAGCATCCTTTACCCTCTTCCTTTCTGACAACATTGTCATCTTAACATTGCTTATCTTGTATTTTTATTTGGTCAAATGTTAACAACTATCTACAGACTAAGAATCACATATTCAGTACATATTTAAGAAGGTTGCATACACCATGCATAATTTTGATATTGTTTTACTTTTTAATCAAAACAATGCAAGCAAATGACAAAAAAACTGTCAAATATAAAGAACCTCCAGCACCTCCTCAATGATGCCATCACTGAGGGGATTTTGGTGGTGGGGGCTCCTATTTGTGTCCATGGGTTGCACAATGGATGGCGCCATAGCACTTTAATTGAAACCCTAATACATTATTAGCTGTGGAAATGGTGTGTAAACATGGAACGGAGGGGGAATTCTCACCTGCGCTCATGGTCCCTGCTTCTTTGACTGTGATGGAGGGGATTTTGGTGGCAGTGGCACAGGGGTGTGTCTGTGAGCAAATGTATCTACAAGGATGCATAGACTACAATTGATGGCTTGGCAAGTTTTGGGAGATAAGTATGTGCTTCTCTTCTCCACACAACACCCATATGCTACATTTGCCCTTCAAGTGTGAAACAGGCCATTGTTGTTACTGTTGTTATCCCAGTCTTCCACTAGGTTGTCCAACTTCTTAAGAGGTGCTTTCACACTCAGCATAAAGGGGTGGCTTTTTGCTGACTCCAGTGGGTGCAGAATGAGGGTTAGGGAACCAACCCCATCTGGAAGGAGAAAAAATCACCACTGTTAAGGAGAAGACCGGTCACCACCCTTGTCCAACACAATAGTTATTAGCTGACTGATGGTAGATCATGTTATGTTTCGTATCCAGGTAGAATACATGGGTCATAATACAAGAGTCTATATGTGACTGCTCAGACTACTCTGCCTTCTTTTCTCTAACTCTCTTGAGCAAGCTATCCAGGCTCCATATTGTACTAGTTCCCCCCTTCCAAATTGTTGGTCAGTGCACAATGAAGCAAAAACTTTGTATTTATAGAACTTCTTTGATGATTATTATCATGGAGAGGAACTTTGCTGCCTACCTATTGCATATCAATCAATATTGATGACGGTTATTTACTTGCAACAGCAGATAGTTGTCCTCAGAAATTCT
>JABMIG010000540.1:0-43406 GCA_013187285.1 Cyclotella cryptica
CACGATGCTGGAAAACTGTGGAGCATGCACACTCAGTATACAGGCAGCTCAAAAGTGAGTCTGCCAGACTGAATGCTGTAAAGGAGCAAATTTTGATTCGCTATTTGGGTCTTGGATGGGAAGATGCACATCATCCATGGTCTAAAAGTGGGGTGACATTTTCCTCAAAAACTATTGGAACATTTGATAGAAAGGGTAATCCCTATGGCCAATGAATTGCCAATTCCAGTTGAACCGCCGATAAAGTTTCCCTCACCGCCAGAGTTACAACTTCTTGGCACGACATCTGAATTATCATTTGTCTACGAAGCAGGTAATGAAGATGAAATGGAACAATTCAAAACAAGTGCACATGAAGAACGAGATAGACTTGAACAAGAAGGGAAGACTGATGGTTGGTCAGCAAAACAGTCTACAATCATGCCCATTGTTGATGAGTCTTTCGTTGGATTTTGTATTGAAATGTTGTTTCAATATGATGAACAGGATGGTACTAGCTATGTAAATTGGTGCCATGGGATAGTACAGTCAGTGTGGAATGCAAAAACCAATTATGTCTATATTAAATGGAGTCAGGATTGTCTCAATCCAGGGGAGCAGTCAGTTACAAAGAAGTTGCTGTCATCAAAAATGGAACCCGGGGAAAGCAACTAAAGGGGCATGGAGGCAGTATTTTGGTGAAAAGATATTTAAATTTAAATTAAGCTGTTATTATAAAGGATCTGAATGCTTGGTATTGTTTCCTTTGTCTTAGCAAAATTAATATAATATTAATTTAATATTGTGAACCACGAAGCTAGCATATTATATGGCAGAATACTAACAAAACTGTGAGTCACTAGTCCAGTCACTAGTAATTTTCGAATATTGGGTACAAAAGACTACCAAAACATCACTTCTTGACCTTTTTTGGTCCTCAAACTTGGTATACATTCTAGTTAGACCTATACCCACCATGTGTGTTAAATTCATTCCAGTTTGAGAGGAAAAAAATTTCACCCTTTTGTCAGTGCACCCCCTAATACTGACCTGAGCCGTTTCGTTGCAAAAAAATAACACGCAAAATTTATAGGTAGTTTCAACAGGTGTCGAAGATTTGATTTTATGAGCTTATTTTGCTACAATTGTGAGGATGGAAGGGCAGTGAAACTGCATTCTCCTTCTTCTCCTTCTTCTCCTTCTTCTCCTTCTTCTCCTTCTTCTCTTCCTTCTCCTTCTTCTCTTCCTTCTCCTTCTTCTCTTCCTTCTCCTTCTTCTCCTTCTTCTCCTTCTTCTCCTTCTTCTCCTTCTTCTCCTTCTTCTCCTTCTTCTCCTTCTTCTCCTTCTTCTCCTTCTTCTCCTTCTTCTCCTTCTTCTCCTTCTTCTCCTTCTTCTCCTTCTTCTCCTTCTTCTCCTTCTTCTCCTTCTTCTCCTTCTTCTCCTTCTTCTCCTTCTTCTCCTTCTTCTCCTTCTTCTCTTTCTTCTCTTTTTCTTCTCCTTCTTCTCCTTCTTCTCCTTCTTCTCCTTCTTCTCCTTCTTCTCCTTCTTCTCCTTCTTCTCCTTCTTCTCCTTCTTCTCCTTCTTTCTCCTTCTTCTCCTTCTTCTCCTTCTTCTCCTTCTTACTCCTTCTTCTCCTTCTTCTCCTTCTTCTCCTTCTTCTCCTTCTTCTCCTTCTTCTCCTTCTTCTCCTTCTTCTCCTTCTTCTCCTTCTTTTCTCCTTCTTGTCCCTCTTGTCCTTCTTCTCTTTCTTCTTCTCCTTCTTCTCCTTCTTCTCCTTCTTCTCCTTCTTCTCCTTCTTCTCCTTCTTCTCCTTCTTCTCCTTCTTCTCCTTCTTCTCCTTCTTCTCCTTCTTCTCCTTCTTCTCCTTCTTCTTCTACTTCTCCTTCTTCTCCTTCTTCTCCTTCTTCTCCTTCTTCTCCTTCTTCTCCTTCTTCTCCTTCTTCTCCTTCTTCTCCTTCTTCTCCTTCTTCTCCTTCTTTCCCTTCTTCTCCTTCTTCTCCTTCTTCTCCTTCTTCTCCTTCTTCTCCTTCTTCTCCTTCTTCTCCTTCTTCTCCTTCTTCTCCTTCTTCTCCTTCTTCTCCTTCTTCTCCTTCTTCTCCTTCTTCTCCTTCTTCTCCTTCTTCTCCTTCTTCTCCTTCTTCTTTCTCCTTCTTCTCTCTTCTTCTCCTTCTTCTCTCTTCTTCTATTCCTTCTTCTCTTTTTTCTCCTTCTTCTCCTTCTTCTCCTTCTTCTCCTTCTTCTCCTTCTTCTCCTTCTTCTCCTTTCATTCTCCTTCTCCTCCATCTCCTCCTTCTCCTTCTTCTTCTCCTTCTTCTCCTTCTTCTCCTTTCTTCTCCTTCTTCTCCTTCTTTCTCCTTCTTCTCCTTCTTCTCCTTCTTCAATTTCTTCTCCTTCTTCTCCTTCTTCTCCTTCTTCTCCTTCTTCTCCTTCTTCTCCTTCTACTCCTTCTTCTCCTTCTTCTCCTTCTTCTCCTTCTTCTCCTTCTTCTCCTTCTTCTCCTTCTTCTCCTTCTTCTCCTTCTTCTCCTTCTTCTCCTTCTTCTCCTTCTTCTCCTTTCTTCTCCTTCTTCTCCTTCTTCTCCTTCTTCTCCTTCTTCTCCTTCTTCTCCCTTCTTCTCCTTCTTCTCCTTCTTCTCCTTCTTCTCCTTCTTCTCCTTCTTCTCCTTCTTCTCCTTCTTCTCCTTCTTCTCCTTCTTCTCCTTCTTCTCCTTCTTCTCTTTCTTCTCTTTCTTCTCCTTCTTCTCCTTCTTCTCCTTCTTCTCCTTCTTCTCCTTCTTCTCCTTCTTCTCCTTCTTCTCCTTCTTCTCCTTCTTCTCCTTCTTCTCCTTCTTCTCCTTCTTCTCCTTCTTCTCCTTCTTCTCCTTCTTCTCCTTCTTCTCCTTCTTCTCCTTCTTCTCCTCCTTCTCCTTCTTCTCCTTCTTCTATTCTTCTCCTTCTTCTCCTTCTTCTCCTTCTTCTCCTTCTTCTCCTTCTTCTCCTTCTTCTCCTTCTTCTCCTTCTTCTCCTTCTTCTCCTTCTTCTCCTTCTTCTCCTTCTTCTCTTCCTTCTTCTCCTTCTTCTCCTTCTTCTCCTTCTTCTCCTTCTTCTCCTTCTTCTCCTTCTTCTCCTTCTTCTCCTTCTTCTCCTTCATCTCCTTCATCTCTTGCTTCTCCTTATTCTCTTGCTTCTCCTTATTCTCTTTCTTCTCCTCCTTCTTCTCCTTCTTCTCCTTCTTCTCCTTCTTCTCCTTCTTCTCCTTCTTCTCCTTCTTCTCCTCCATCTCCTCCATCTCCTCCATCTCCTCCATCTCCTCCTTCTTCTCCTTCTTCTCCTTCTTCTCCTTCTTCTCCTTCTTCTCCTTCTTCTCCTTCTTCTCCTTCTTCTCCTTCTTCTCCTTCTTCTCCTTCTTCTCCTTCTTCTCCTTCTTCTCCTTCTTCTCCTTCTTCTCCTTCTTCTCTTTCTTCTCTTTCTTCTCTTTCTTCTCTTTCTTCTCCTTCTTCTCCTTCTTCTCTTTCTTCTCCTTCTTCTCCTTCTTCTCCTTCTTCTCCTTCTTCTCCTTCTTCTCCTTCTTCTTCTTCTTCTTCTTCTTCTACTTCTTCTTCTAGTTCTTCTTCTACTTCTTCTTCTACTTCTTCTTCTACTTCTTCTACTTCTTCTTCTACTTCTACTTCTTCTACTTCTTCTTCAGGGAGACAGTTATTACACCTTTGAGCCTACCCGATACTTCAAGCTTGTACAAGTAAAATTAGCTGTAAATAATCAATTTTGTGGTTTGACCTACAAGGATAGTCGCAATCTTTTGGTGTTTGCTTACCTGTAAAACTGTATCTTATTTCCAAAATGGGCGCATTCGTGCATGAAGCGTGCACACCCACTAATGAAGCTTAGACAAGCCACCTTACTTTAAATCTGATATACCTCTTCTGTTTCTTTGAATTTTCTTCTGTCTAGCTTGCTGCACAAAATCTTGGAGCTGCTGCTAGTTATATTCAATTTTACCCTGTAAATGAAAGTAACAGTCAATTATTATTATTGCTTAGAGTTCCCCCCATTACTGAACAAAAGTTATGGATGCACCAAACCTCCACCTGGATTACCAGTGCTCACAAGGCGGGATCAGGAGACACAATCACCCCCTGTATGCTGGACCGATACCAAAGACCCCACACCTCCACAAATACAACAGGATGAGATGTGTACTCCAGATTAATGACAGGTGCAAGGCTCAGGATGGGGCAAATCCAGAAACAAAGGAGCGCTTTACCTTCCAACTCCTCCACTGTCTTGACAAGTTTTGTCGGGACAAAGGGAGTCTGCTGGACAAGGGAGACTCCGAAGATTTGATGATTTATAGTCTTGCGTCTTATTGTGAGGTACTCATAGGGGAAGCGTTTCCTTTGATTGCTTCAGTGGACATGGTACAATTTTGGGAAGAGACCACCAATTTGGAGCCCCCTCACATCATGCTCACACTGCATGGAAGTTTTACGACTGGGTCTTTGTAGGCCTATGGACCAATCTGATCGGATCAGAGTGAGTCCTGCGCCAATTGGCTTATCGATACTATGAATAGGTGACTTTTTAGACCCCAATGAATGCCTACAATCCAATTTAGCGCCATTTTTGGATTGGTTGATCGGTTCTGTCATGAGTTAGACAGTCCAATCGGAGCTTGGATTGGATGCTATTTTCCCCTCGATGTTCAATTGACCAATAAGTTTTCCTATGGGCATATTACACGTGACTCTAGTAGAATGACCAAAAGTGTCGGGAAATATACAGACGTGGTGAAGGAAAAGTTGACGTGGAGAGAAAAAAATGACATGGCGGGGAAAAAATGATTGGACGATTGCCCTATAGGATGCGATTAGCTCGCAATGGCCTGCGATTGCGCCAACTAAGTCAAGTCCAATACAAAATGGTCCTTCACCAAAAATTCTATCATGGAATCTGATCGGTTGATCGGGATCAAACGTTACAAAGTCCCAGCCTAAACGAGAAACTGGAAACTGATGGAATTGCATTCCTATCCGAGTGCATACTTGACCAGGTTAGTTGTTAAATTGTGGGTCACAGAGGATCGACCCCTCAGGTGCAAGGTAAAAAACGAGCTATTACAACTCAATTCTGATTGAATATCTAGCTCTCGTAAAGGCACATTTCCCTCATCCCATAAACCCATCAATTCAGATGGAAGATTATGGATTGTGGAGGTTAGGATGCAGAGGTGAGAACACAGAGGCCCTCAATCAATGGGTTTCCGAGTCCATTATTGATTTGATGGCCAGATGGAAGCAAAGGGAGGCTGCTAAGGGATCTGAACCAGGGCTCCTTATGAGACTGGTGTACCCGCAGGCAAGGAATATGGTACCTGCCATGCTCCAATTTTTCCCGAGGATTTTGGTGCACCTCCAAGTCTGTGAAACAACCCATGGGGGAAGGGGGTGCCATTATATTCTACCCGGAGTCTTCAGCAATGGTGGATCCTAAGGTGATAGTTTGTGCATCTGGTGTTATGATAGAAATCTCTGGTGAGACAGAATAGTGAGCAGTGACCAATCTTCCAATGGGGACTGTAAGCTGGTGGGGCCTAAAACTCCCTGGTGAACATGTCCTTGTTATTGACTGCTCATTCCAATTGTGTAGTAAGTCATCAAGTGTCACTAAACGTTGTGAACCAGAGACCAAGTGCCAAGCTCTTAGTGCCAAAGGTTTGTAGTCTTGAAAGTATTTCACGCAACGTGAGATGACAGGGTCATGATCCCCAAATGTTATTTGATACCAAATGTTCTTGTTAATTGTACAGAAAACTGTTATTAGACTAAAATTCACTTTTTACGAATTTTGCAGAGCCTCAGATAGCCGAGATCACTGAAATCGACCAAATCGAGCAGATCTGCAAAGAAGAGGATAGCGTCAAGGAAAGAGAATACCAAAAGCGAAGAAAGTAAAGTTACAAGACTGGGAACACAATACCAAGACAAGAGAAGGCGGGGTCTTTAGGGCTGCTGGTGCTGCTCTAAAACGAACTTCATACCCGCCAAGACACACTCGAGACATTAAGTGAACGGGTCTTTCTCGAAGAGTCCACCAAAACCAAAACCCATCTGTCGAATAATGCACATCACGAGATCTGTATCAAGCCCAAGTCTTGAGAGCAATGAATTAGTCTCACTTTCCTTGGAAATAAACAATGGAGTCGGATTTAGGGAGGAGGGTCTTCTGTGTGTTGTCTTAAACGAGGCAGACCACCTCGTCAAAGGCAGCGCAACGAAGAGAATTTTTCTTTTTCCTGCCCACCAGACCCAGGTTTTGTACAACACTTAGAAGCATATCAGCTGAGTCCTTATTCACAAGTTTTATAACAGGTCACATAGAAATCAAGAAACTGAATACACTCATCTGTCGAGTTTTGAGTGCCTTCTTGAAGTGGAGGATAAGGTTTGTGTGCATGTGGGCGGATGATCTATATAGAGAGAGACAAGTAAGCGGGCAATCGTAATTATTGCTTAAAATTTCCCCGGTTACCGATCGAAAGATATGACACTGAGAGGATGGATTTCTTGGCTACGTAGTTTTACACCCTTGTCCTTTTCTTCCACTTGAAGCACCGACTACCATTTTGAAATAAATCGGTATATGGTAATGCAGAGCACCTGTTTTTTGTGAAGCGTGAGTGAAGCGTTATTTCGAAATCAAGACACAACAAAATCTGAGGCTGGACCTTTCGTTCCTGAGCATTATAGGAATCATGAGTCATAGAGCATTGAGTGCCGTTTTGAAGCGATCAAAGTGTGTTGGGGGATAATCACCCTCACAACACGAGTAACAACCCTATTCAATTTTGTTCTCAGACATTTGTTTAAGAAAATGGCAACTGTTGTTATTGCCAATAAATTTTCCGTGTTGCTGACAGAAAGACAAGACATTTCGAGGGTTCGACTTCTACCGGGCATCTGTTTCCTCCGGGCATCTGTTTCCTTACATATAATTATACTTGAGCCATCATACGACATGTCATTCAAAATATCGCTTTGCTTTATGCTCCTAAACAAGAATTGCCTCTCCTCACTGCATAATTTCACGAGCTTCAACCTCACAAATTCTCATTTCCTGTATCACAACTCTCACGAAGCAGCACAGCAGCCATCTTAGACGCAATATTGGTAAATGTCTTTATCCACCATGTCTACCGAGCCAGAGAACTGTCATGATGTCTCCACTATTCGAAACGGTACCCTAATTGCAACCAAGTTCGATAAACCATTGTACAAAATGAACCTTAGCGATCTGGACTCGTCCACCAAGTTGGCCGCCTTGAAGGCGAGAGATCCTTTCATGTACTATTCAATACCAGCCCTTCGGAATTCCGCTTTGCACGGCACGAATGTGAATATCTCGGTGCTAAAACGCGATCTGAGTAACGGATCAATTGATAGAAAAGTAACTCGACATACAAGAGTTTCCGTGGAATGCCATTCAGACCTTCTTATGGAACGCCTTTTGGATGAATATGGTATTCTGGATCATTACGAGACCGTGGATAATGATGACGATTTATATGATTACTTGCGCTCATGTGAAAGATCGAAACGATGACTGGTGTGACCTTAGCAAAGTCCCTTGAGAGCGATAACTGTGCTTTCTTTTCAGTTGGTGTCATTAATTCATATAAAACAAAAGCCCAAAGAAACCTCATGCTAACAACAAATACTTCTAAAGTAACCGGTTACTTGTGAGAGCTAGTTGCCGCACTCCTGAGGTGCGTTATTTCTCTGCGAATAGTCATTTTGAGAAATCTTATTTTTTCACATGAGAGCTTAGAGCTCGTGTGCTATCCTTTTCATTCAAGAAGCATTCAACTAGCGCCTTGGGATATACACTCCCTAGATAACATCAATGGTGCTTGATTTTCATCGATCGATGCAAAACTGCCATACCAACTAAAACACTTCTTCTCATTTCTGATTTTCAGAGCTTCTACTACGAAATGGAAGGAAAGATTCCTTCTAAATGCAATAAATTGTCTGCTTCCACTTGCTAGCCTAACATATATTTCTTTTGGTTTCTTTCACCTTTCGATTTCAATCTTTGTGACATTATTATTATGCAGTCTACTCGAAGCTTAGTATTCGCCTCTCTTTTACACAGGTTGATCTCACACTTCAAGTTTTGTATGCAGCACATCATATTCCCACAATGTCAATGTGAGAAAATGTCTGCCTCCACTAGCTAGCCTAACATATAGTTTGTTTCATTGCTATCACCCTTCCGTTCTTTGTGACTATAATTGTTTGTTGTGTTCTCCAAGTTTATCGCATACTTCAAGCTCTGTTTACGTCCTCTACCCAAAATTCTGCCGACACACACTACCTAGCTTAGGTTACAATCGTAAGGATAAACCTGCCTTTCCCTGTATCTTCGCACCGCTAAGCTACATTTCTCACGTCTAGAATAAGCTATATGGAAAGAAGAGACGCCATGGCGTTTTTATGCACTGCGTTTATGGAAGCTATGAACTGTCCGTGATGATAATTGTTGTTTAGAGGCTGACCTATTGAGAACTTAAAATATCGTAATAGGCAGTAAGTAGTAGCCAGTGAGTGAGTAATAGTGGGTGTACAGGGCCTACAGTACGAACATTTTTTACCAATTTTTTACACCGGCCAACCCGATCCAATTCCTTCCAATTCTCTCCTACAATTCTCGCCCCTCGAGCCCAGCGCCTCACCCACAATCCTCCCTCTATGACCAAACGTGCCCTATCCATGACTTGCCCCTCCTTTCCCACTCCCACCACCACCACCACTGCTGCCCATTCTACCTCACGTCGATCCACGTCACGCCAACGAGGCACAATCCACACGCTGCTCACCCGTCCGTCTCCGTTTGGGAACGAGAGCGGTTCTTTGCCGGTGGGAGAATTCCCTCCCAATGTTGAATCGAATGGAGATGATGGTAGGAGTTTGGCGATGTTGAAGGATGCTAAGATTTTGGTGGTGGGTGCGGGTGGGTTGGGGTGTGAGATATTGAAAGATTTGGGGATGTTGGAGGGGGTTGTGAGGGAGGTTTGCGTAATGGATTTAGGTTAGTTCGTGTTTGGAATTTGCAGCTGCTGGTTTTGACTTGATTAATTTGTATCATTGTTTGGACTGATTGACTTGATGTTGGCTTGCTGTATGTCTGGGAAATTCGAATGCTCAGTATTCAAGGGGAAGAATCATGCCTGCGTCGTGATTGGTAATTCTTGTACAATCTTGAAAGGAATGCGATTTTGTACGGCAGAATTCAGCTTTGTGATATTTTGTTTGTTCAATATTTATTAATTTTCTTAATTGTTGTAACCACATTCTTCAATCTCCATGCGATGAAACCAAATTGATACGTGCCTCCCAATTACAACAATCTCAGACACCATTGACGTCACCAACCTGAACCGCCAATTCCTCTTCCGTCAAAAAGACATTGGCCAATCCAAAGCCGTCGTAGCCGCCAACTTCATCAACCGCCGATGTCCATGGATGAATGTCGTGCCTTACAACGGCAAAATTCAAGACAAGGATGCAGACTTTTATCGACAATTCAAGGTGGTCATTAGCGGATTGGATAATATCGAAGCACGACGATGGTTGAATGGGATGATGTCGAGTTTGGTCGAGTTCGACGAGGACGGGGATCCGATTCCGGAAACGATCATTCCGCTCATTGATGGGGGCACGGAGGGATTTTCGGGACAATCCCGTTTGATTTTGCCTCGCATTACGTCGTGCTTTGAATGTTCATTGGATACATTTGCCCCTCGAAGGCAGTGCCGCTGTGTACGATTGCCGAAACTCCACGTATTCCGGAGCATTGTATTGCGTATGCGTTTATTTTGCAATGGCCGAAGGAATTCCCGGATAAGAAATTGGATGCCGATTCTCCGTCCGATATGCAGTGGGTGTATGAATGTGCATTGGAGCGAGCGAACAAATTTGGGATTGAAGGCGTGACGTACATGTTGACATTGGGAGTGGTGAAGAACATTATTCCTGCAGTGGCGAGCACCAATGCAATTATCAGCGCTGTCTGTGTCAACGAGGCATTGAAAGTTCTCTCGTTTTGCTCGCAAAGTTTGAATACCTACATGATGTATGTGGGCTCGGAAGGTATCAATTCCTATACGTTTGTGATGGAGCAGAAATCGACTTGTCCGGTGTGTACGAGCCACACGCACAGGCTGACCCTTTCGGGAAACACAACTCTCAATTCTCTTTTGCAACTACTGTGTGATGGAGAGTTTAGGCTTCAAGCACCCAGCATCACGTCATCATCAAAAACACTGTACATGAGAAAGCCTGTGGCGTTGGAGGCTGCGACACGGCCCAATTTGGACAAACCGCTGAAGGATTTGATAGTTAGCGGTGAAGAGCTTGTGGTGACGGATCGGGTTTTCCCCGATACAAGCTTGGGGCTCGTGGTGACTCTGATATGAGACTATTGCCTCCATGATTCCATTGTAATTATTGTCGATAACACTAAGTAAAAGATGATTGGCTATAGAAAAATGACTTTCATTCATCTCTAATGTTAGTTAACTTAGCCTGACATGCATGGCATAATGATGAAATCAACCTGTATTTCCATGTGGTTCGTACATTTTTCCTTGCGATCGGACAAAGGCTTGGGGCTTGTGGTGACTCTGAAATGAGACAATTGCATCCATGATTAAATTGTTAGTGTTGTCGATAGCGGCCAAGTAGAAGTTGATCATTCGATTGGCTAGAGAAAGAGAAAAATCACGTTCAGTCATCTCTTATGTTACTAAACTTAGCCTGACATGCATTGCATCTTTGCACAACGATGAAATCAACCTGTATTTCCATTTAGTTCGTGCATTTTTGTTTCAACCGGACACAAGACTGGTGCTCGTGGTGACTCTAAGAATATTACTATTTTCTTGAGTCAGTTGAAAATATTGTCTCTAACTGCTCAGTAGATTACTAAACTTAGCCTGACATGCATTGTATAATGATGAAATCAACCTGTATTTCCGTGTGGTTCGTACATTTTTTCTTGCAACAATCTTGATCATGAAATCTTAAGCACATCCACTCCCCTTCTATCTACACCTCACGAAAAGCACATACCCCCACATCATCATAAACTAACCTCCACAAATGGATAATCCTCCCCGGTTGCCGCCTTCCTCAACTTCTCCAAAGCCCCACTTGCCACCCTCACCAACTCCTCCTTTGTCACCCCCATCCTCTCCCCAATCTGTCCTACACTGCATCCCCTCCCCCCAAACTGATTGATTGAAACTCCGTGTTTGACGTAATTTTTAACTAACGGACTTTTACTGACTTTACTTTTGTTAAAAGTGAGATTTCTCTCATGACTACTACACTAAGAACGTGTCTTGTGGAGTGTCTTGTTTGATCCAGCAAGACTACAAACATGAACAACACTTTCGAGAGTGCAAGAACAGAAGCACACTCTGACACCTTGACCTGCTCTGGACTCGAGACTTCAACTTAAAGGACTATTTCAACATCTACATTTGATGATTCACATCCGGGTCTCGTCAACTACTTCTCACGGAACCGAGCAGGGGCATTATCAGGAAACTTATCCCAACAGGTATTCTCACCATATCCCCGTTTACCACAAAATGTTTGCATGGCTTGTTTGTTTTAGAACTACTGTCACTAGACTCTTCCTTCTGTGCATTTTCACTGGATTTGCCACCTCTGCATTTGCGAGATTAGCCTCTCTATCTGCTCCGACATTAGATTTATTCCCAAGATATATTCACAAACGTTGAACCTTGGAGATGTCCTTACAAAAGGCTTCGAGATCATGAATACGAATGGGCTTCTAAAGATGATCAATAATGAGGACTTTCTCCGTAAGATATTCAATAAGACTTGTTTCATTCAATTGTACATTGTACCTGGCTGTGACTCCAACAACATCATTATAATAGTCATTTGCCATCTTGAAGGGAATGACTCTCAACTATGACATCAAGGAGACCTTCACACTTGCGTCACTTGGTGTGTACGTCTCCTCAAGAATGTTTCAGAACTTGTACATAAGACTATGATGATGTTTAAATTTCACAACTGTTCAACACTTGGTGTGTACTTCTCCTCAAGAATGTTTCAGAACTTGTACATAAGACCATGATGATGTTTACCTTTCACAACTGTTCAAATGATTGCAACGAGACCATGATTGCTGTCTTGACCCAAGGTAGAAACTGTGCACAAGCGTTTGTTTTGATTATACAACGTAACTTTCATCTTTTCGTCAACTGACAGGACTGACTGTATCTGACGGGATGTGAACCTGGATTCTTTGGGACATTCTGATGTCTTGGTACCTTCATACAATGCATCTCCACAATTGTAATACTCGGCCAGTGCCTTCACCTTAGCCAAATATCTTGCACAAGATTTTTTCCATCCCACGTTGGAATGGACAGACCTTTCAATTCATCACTCATTTATACTTTTGACTTTGACTTTCGCAGGTATTTCAGATTCAATCAAGAGTTCCCATCTATTGGGTGCATACTTCAAAGAATGTTTGAAGGCTTGATACTCCATGTTCGACTTAACTTTTAACTAACGGACTTTTACTGGCTTTACTTTTGTTAAAAGTGAGATTTCTCTCACGACTACTGCACTAAAAATGTGTCTTGTGGACTGTCTTGTTTGCTCCAACAAGGCAACAAACATTAAAACACAGTTTTGAAAATGCAAGAGCAAAAACACACTCTGACAACCTAGACTCCACCAACCCAAACCTCAATTGAATCACCTCCAATTCCACCTCCGTCAACGTCTCACAAAGGAAATCCTCCAACGATTTCATCATTTGCCAATGATCCATATACAATGCTGGATTCTAAATTTCTTCCATATAACTAATGACATCCCTCAAGGGGGCCAGGATTCATTCCGGCGGTTGCATTTCCCAATCGTCCTTGAGAAAAATACTGTTGCCCCCATCACTTTCCTCCGGAATGGTATCTCCACCGCCGCTCCCATTGTCTTTGGTGAATTTGTCTTCTTCCTCTTCTTCCTCTTCTTCCTCTTCTTCCTCTTCTTCCTCTTCTTCCTCTTCTTCCTCTTCTTCCTCTTCTTCCTCTTCTTCCTCTTCTTCCTCTTCTTCCTCTTCTTCCTCTTCTTCCTCTTCTTCCTCTTCTTCCTCTTCTTCCTCTTCTTCCTCTTCTTCCTCTTCTTCCTCTTCTTCCTCTTCTTCCTCTTCTTCCTCTTCTTCCTCTTCTTCCTCTTCTTCCTCTTCTTCCTCTTCTTCCTCTTCTTCCTCTTCTTCCTCTTCTTCCTCTTCTTCCTCTTCTTCCTCTTCTTCCTCTTCTTCCTCTTCTTCCTCTTCTTCCTCTTCTTCCTCTTCTTCCTCTTCTTCCTCTTCTTCCTCTTCTTCCTCTTCTTCCTCTTCTTCCTCTTCTTCCTCTTCTTCCTCTTCTTCCTCTTCTTCCTCTTCTTCCTCTTCTTCCTCTTCTTCCTCTTCTTCCTCTTCTTCCTCTTCCTCCTCTTCTTCCTCTTCCTCCTCTTCCTCCTCTTCCTCCTCTTCCTCCTCTTCCTCCCTCTTCCTCCTCTTCCTCCTCTTCCTCCTCTTCCTCCTCTTCCTCCTCTTCCTCCTCTTCCTCCTCTTCCTCCTCTTCCTCCTCTTCCTCCTCTTCCTCCTCTTCCTCCTCTTCCTCCTCTTCCTCCTCTTCCTCCTCTTCCTCCTCTTCCTCCTCTTCCTCCTCTTCCTCCTCTTCCTCCTCTTCCTCCTCTTCCTCCTCTTCCTCCTCTTCCTCCTCTTCCTCCTTCTTCTTCCTCTTCTTCCTCTTCCTCTTCTTCCTCCTCTTCCTCCTCTTCCTCCTCTTCCTCCTCTTCTTCCTCTTCTTCCTCTTCTTCCTCTTCTTCCTCCTCTTCCTCCTCTTCCTCTTCTTCCTCTTCTTCCTCTTCTTCCTCTTCTCCCTCTTCTCCCTCTTCTTCCTCTTCTCCCTCTTCTTCTTCCTCCTCTTCTTCTTCCTCCTCTTCTTCTTCCTCCTCTTCCTCTTCTTCCTCTTCTTCCTCTTCTTCCTCTTCTTCCTCTTCTTCCTCTTCTTCCTCTTCTTCCTCTTCTTCCTCTTCTCTCCCTCTTCTTCCTCTTCTTCCTCTTCTTCTCTCTTTCTTCCTCTTCTTCCTCCTCTTCTCTCTTCCTCTTCTTCTTCTTCCTCTTCCTCCTCTTCCTCCTCTTCATCTTCATCTTCTTCTTCATCTTCTTCTTCATCATCTTCTTCATCATCTTCTTCATCATCTTCTTCATCTTCATCTTCTTCATCTTCTTCTTCTTCTTCTTCTTCATCTTCTTCTTCTTCTTCTTCTTCTTCTTCTTCTTCTTCTTCTTCTTCTTCTTCTTCTTCTTCTTCTTCTTCTTCTTCTTCTTCTTCTTCTTCTTCTTCTTCTTCTTCTTCTCTTCTTCTTCTTTCTTCTTCTTCTCCTTCTTTTTTTTCTTCTTCCTTCTTCTCTTCTCCTTCCTTCTCCTTCTCTTTCCTTCTCCTTCTCCTTCTCCTTCTCTTCTCCTTCTCCTTCTCCTTCTTCTTCTCCTTCTCCTTCTCTCCTTCTCCTTCTCCTTCTCCTTCTCCTTCTCCTTCTTCTTCTCCTTCTCCTCTCTCCTTCTTCTTCTTCTTTCTCCTTCTCCTTCTCCTTCTCCTTCTCCTTCTCCTTCTCCTTCTCTTCTCCTTCTCCTTCTCCTCATCTCCTTCTCTTCTCTCCTCCTCCTCCTCTCCTCCTCCTCCTTCTCCTTCTTCTTCTCTCTTCTCCTTCTCTTCTTCTCTTCTTCTCCTTCTCCTTCTCCTTCTCCTTCTCCTTCTCCTTCTCCTTCTCCTTCTCCTTCTCCTTCTCCTTCTCCTTCTCCTTCTCCTTCTTCTCCTTCTCCTTCTCCTTCTCCTTCTCCTTCTCCTTCTCCTTCTTCTTCTCCTTCTTCCTTCTTCTCCTTCTTCTTCTCCTTCTTCTTCTTCTTCTTCTTCTTCTTCTTCTTCTTCTTCTTCTTCTTCTTCTTCTTCTTCTTCTTCATCTTCTTATTCTTCTTCTTCTTCTAACAGGTACTGCAACCTTGTACCTTGTACAATTTAAATTATCTGTAAATAAGTTTTTGGTTTGAGCTACATAGAAATTCATAATGTTTTGATATGTGATTACCTTTTAAATTGTATCATATTTTCAAAATGGGTGTACTTGTCTGTGAGGCTTGCATGTCCACTATCCATGTTGTCTAGCTCGCTACATGATATCTTGCAGTAGCTGCTAGTAATATTAAATTTAACCCCAGAAATGACAGGAACAGTTAATTGTAATTATTGCATAGAGTTTTCCCCTGTTACTGACCAAAAGCTATTGATGCATCAAACCTTCACCTGGATTCCCAGGCTCACAAGGGTTGGATCAAGATACACAACAACCCCCTGGATGCTGGACCAAGATAAAAGGTGCCAGTCCTATGCATAAGAGGTGCAAGGCTCAGGATGGGGCAAATGAGGAAAGAAAACAAGCCCTTTGCCGCCACACTTCTTCACTGCTTGTATTTGTCAGGACAAATGGGAAGCCGTCCTGGAATCCTGCAAAAGTTGTAAAAACAACTTGTGCAGGATCTTGCACAAGTTAAGGTACTTTAAGGGGAAACTCGTTGGAGGGTTAAGGCCCAGTCCACCGTCTTAATGACCTCTTTTTTTGTAGCGTATTTACTACGCATATTTTTGAATACATTTGGGAAAAAGAAATACCGGGTGAAAAATGATTTAAAATTTTTAAATCATTTCCACGCGCATTTATTTTTTAGTTAGTATATTTTCAATGAGTCCTCTTCATGCCAGCTCACACCCATCAACACTAGTTCTAAGCCTATTTAGGCCTAAAACCAATTCTAGTGACCCAATCAAGGGAAGCTTCACATTCAAATGACCGCTCGATCCCCATTCATGGGTGAGGAGGAGTCACACCCTGGCAGTCTTTTTTGAATTAGCAACAGCCCAGAAAAGATGAGAGGTCATTGCTTAGCAAAAATTGACAAGACTGGTCGTGGAGCAGACCGGGGGAGGAGTGTCTCGTGGCCACAAGTATTACCATACCTTTAAAAAGTAGAATCATTTATCTTATTAACTACTGACATTCGTTGTAAAATACAAGGCAGATTTTTGATTTTCATTGCGTCACACGATTTGAAAAAAACGGGATGTATATACAAGGCAAAAATACACTACGAAAAAGGAGGAAATTAAGACGGTGTACAGGGCCTAAGTCAGCGTAGACAAGTTACTTTATTTTAAGAGAATGTCTTCCTTTGTCTCTACGAAGTACATTCTGTCTAGCTAGCTCCAAAAAATCTTGCATCTGCTGCTAGTACAGCTGTTTGCAGGAAAAATTGACCTTGTGTAGCCTAGTACAAACACCTTAAATACTAAGTTATTTTTTTTCGTATCTACCATCAACCTAGACAAATTGCATAACCACCATGGGATCAGCCACCCCAGAGTTCATTTGCAGTGGACTCCATCTATGAACATTCACAGAAGGACCTAAAGGGCTTCATTGCTTATGATACACATGTAGGGCATTTTCAGACCTTTAGGTCCTTCTGTGAATTGCTTGAATTCTATATTTTCTCTCCCCCCCTCACTGTGAATCGAAAATAATGGCTGCAACTATTACAGTCTCTAAAATGATTACAACAGCAAATGGATACGCGATAATGGGGGAATTATGAAGACATTGTATAAAGCATACTGTCTAGGTAATTCCCCCATTTGTTGGGGGCATACTCTTTTAACGGTCAAACTTTGGGAGAGGTATTTTGTATTTCGTGGACAGTGGGGGGATTTGATAACCCTTCAACATGATGTATAAAGTTGGCCTGGCCCTTCTCGGCTAGAGCAAAAACGATTCATTAATCGTGCCAGGTATGAAAAATTAAAAGACTAACATACGTACAATTTGTACCGCCTCTACGTGAGGTCAGAAATGTCTGAACAAGCTGTATATTTACATGTGTATGTATTCAAGGTTTATCAATTATCAAGGAGTGAATAACAAGAAGCGGGCAATCGTAATTCTTGATTAGGATTTCCCCGGTTACCGATCGAAAGATATGACACTGAGAGTGCTGGATTTCTTGGCTAGCTTACGTGTGTAAAAATTAATTCCTTTTTCCTTTCTTCCACTTGAAGCACCGACTACCATTTTGAACTAAATCGGTATACGGTAATGCAGAGCACCTTTTGTATTTTTTGTGAGAAGCGTGGGGAGTGAAGCGTTATTTCGAAATCAAGACACCACAAGATCTGAGGCTGGACCTCTTTTGTTTCTGTGCATTATCGGAATCATGAGTCATAGAGTATGAGTGCCGTTTTGAAGTGATCAAAGTGTGGTGGCGGATATTCAACCATACAACACGAGTAGCAACCGTATTCAATTTTGTTCTCAGACATTAGTTTAAGAAAATGGCAATTGTTGTTATTGCCAAAAAATTTTCCGTGTTGCTGACAGAAACACAAGTCATTTCGAAGTACAGGCGTTCTTTTTCATTTTTGTACACGCCTCCGGTGCCATAAGGCCATAATAGGACATATCATTCAAAATATCGCTGTGCATTAAGTACATTATGCTGCTGAAAAAGCATTGCCATAATTACGAGCTTCCGGCTCACAAATTATCCTTTTCTGAATCATACTTGTCACGAAGCAGCACAGCACCCATCTTTGACGCAATATTGGTAAATGTCTTATTCCACCATGTGTACCGAGCCGGAGAACTGCCATGATGATGTCTCCACTATTCGAAACGGTACCCTAATTGCAACCAAGTTTGATAAACCATCGTACAAAATGAACCTTAGCAGCCTTGACTCGTCCACCAAGTTGGCCGCCTTGAAGGCGAGAGATCCCTTTATGTACTTTTCAATACCAGCCCTTCGGAATTCCGCTTTGCACGGCACGAAAGTGAATATCTCGGTGCTAAAACGCGATGTGAAAAGTGGATCAATTGATAGAAAAGTAAAACGACATACAAGAGTTTCTGTGGAATGCCATGCAGACCTCCTTATGGAACGCCTGTTGGATGAGTATGGTATTCTGGATCATTACGAGACCATGGATAATGATGATGATTTATATGACTACTTGCGCTCATGTGAGAAATCAAATCGATGACCTTGTGTGACCTTAGCAAAATCTCTTGAGAGCGATAATTGTGCTTTCTTTTCAGTTGGTGGCATTAATGGCATTAATTCATATAAACCAAAACCCACAGAAGCCACATGCTAACACCAAATATTTCGAAAGTGACCGCTGACTTACGAGAGCTAGTTGCCGCACCCCTGAGGTGCCACCTTATTTCTCTCGGAAGTGAGGAATAATCACTCTCGGATATGTTTTTTTATAGTGAGAGCATAGAGGTGGTGTGTTATCCTTTCGATTCAAGAAGCATTCAACTAGCGTCTTGGGATATACACTTCTTAGATAGCATCAATGGTGCTTGTTTTTCATCGCTCGATGCAAAAACTGCCATGCCAATTAAAACACTTCTTCTCTTTTACTATTTTCTTGAATCAATTGTTGTGATTGGCGATAACTGCTCAGTAGAAGATGATCATTCGATTGGCTAGAGAAACATCACGTTCAATCAACTCTGTTGTTACTAAACTTAGCCTGACATGCATTGCATAATGATGAAATCAACCTGAATTTCCATGTGGTTCATACATTTTTTCTTGAAACCATCATCACCAGGAAATCTAGGCACATCCACTCCACTTCTATCTACACCTCACGAAAAGCACACACTCCCCACATCATCATAAACTAACCTCCACAAAAGGATCGTCCTCCCCCGTAGCCGCCTTCCTCAACTTCTCCAAAGCCCCACTCGCCACCCCCACCACCTCCTCCTTCGTCATCCCCATCCTCTCCCCAATCTGTCCCGCACTCCATCCCCTCCCCCCAAACCTAGACTCCACCAACCCAAATCTCAACTGAATCACCTCCAATTCCACCTCCGTCAACGTCTCACATAGGAAATCCTCCAACTCCTTCGTCATACGCAAATGATGTGTATACAACGCGGGATTATTAATTTCTTCCGTATCGCTAATGACATCTCTCAGGGGGGCCACGATTCGTTCCGGGGGTTGCATTTCCCAATCATCCTCGGGAAGGATACTGTTCCTCCCGTCACTTTCCTCTGGAATGGTATCGACGCCACCGCCGGTCCCATCGTCTTCGGTGAATTTAACACGTGTCATACTCCCCGCCCGGGTGGGATCGTACACTTCCATCCCGTCCTCGACGCTGACGAAGGTTTCCATCCGTCCCACGATGGTACGATGCAATTTACGATAGAGGGCTAATTTTTCGGGGGGGAGTTGTATGGCGTTGGCGACTTGGAGGAGGGAGGGTTCGCTTCCCTGTGTTTTGCGGAGTTGGGCCGCGGCGGCATTGGCGGATTGGAGAGTCGTTTGGAGGGTTTGGGGGAGGCTTATGGGACGGGAGGTGTGGGCGATGTAGTGGAGGAGGGCGGATTGTATGGTTTGTTGGGCGTATTGTTGGAAGGTTGTCTCTTGTTGATTCTTTTGTGTTTGTGTTGGCTTGGAGTGGGATTTGTAGTTGTTGTAGGTGGACATGGAACGGAGGAGTGCCACCATTCCCTCTTGGACTAGATCGTTGTAGGATACGGTTTGTTTGGCGGTGGAAGACGATGATGTTTGCGAATCGGTGGTAATGGAAGAGAGAATGTCTCGTGCCGATTCGTCCACGAGGCGCAAACCGTCACGAGTCGAGAATTGCTTCTTCATGGCAGTGGGCGTTTGTGCATGACACTTTTCCCATTCGAAGATGGCTTGCGCGAGCTTGCTGTTTACGTGGCCTTTGCCGTCGTCCAGAATGGATTCGAGGGAGGTCGTGCTGGGGGAAGTCATGGAGATGGTCCATTGTTGGGATGGAGGTCTCGAAGGTGACTGGAAGGCGTGCGTGCCGATGCAGAGTGATATTAGGATCGTGGATGACAGTGGATGAGGCATTTTCACGGATTTGTTATTTTGGCTCCTGGTTTGATACCGTCCTGTATTGTGAGATATTGCTTTTGCGGTGGTCGACTACCTACCAACTGGAGGGAGAGAACGCGAGAGAACCCGACGAATCTAAAGAATATTTTAAGTGCAAAATGTTTTATGAGATAGTATTCCCACAAGGAAAATGTCTCGAGATCACTCCTCTGTGACGTCGTGTCTCTGGATTGGAGCAATGTCAGAGACGAGAATTCGGCCTGTGTCTATGAGTAGAACAATTGGTCTAATGGGGGATCAGGCACTGCCGAAGGTGGAAGCGAACGTCGTGGTATGGTACAATACAATACAATACAAGCTCATGGTAAGAATACACAAGATGGGTTCTGATTTGTCTGATGGGTGACGGGGATAGGGGCCCAGCTGTCAACTTCGAAAATGGCGCGAAAGTGGCGACGGATGGACGGACGCGAAAAGATATTTCGAAGATACCCTATGTATGAATTCTTCCATAGGGTTTCTTGTGTTGGCGAGTTGCCTCCAACACAAAAATTGTGCACAGAGTTTCAATGATGTCTCAAAAACTCGGCAACCTTGCCAACAACACAAGTTTAACCACTTCACATTCCATCTCATCACTAGCAAATCAGCGTTATTTATATCCAACAACAATGGTATTCCCACCTTCCCCCGAATCCCCCGCAATTCGCTTCCCTCGCACAGGGAACAATTCCACATCCAGCACACCCCGAGTGGGGATGTTTGTCTCCCATGAGGATGACGATGACGTATCTGTCTTGACCTTTCATACGCTCGGAACGAAGGATACCATCACTTCTTCTTCAATGGACAACTATCATAACAATGATGCCAAAAATGGTATTACCAATAGCAGCAGCGGCAGCGGCAGCGGTGGCAATAACAATCGATCGATGAATGATGACGGCGCGAGGAGTAAATCGATATACGATACACAGAGCCGGGAGGACGACGACGAAGAAGAAGACGGTATAAAGAAAGCCTTATCACACATTTCGGAGGAGAGTCGAAATTCTTCATCCTCTTCCCATGGGAATCAAAATTATCCGAAAAACAAAGAAGGCATCGAAGAAGAAGAAGAAGGTTTTGATGAAGACGATGATGCCTACGATGATGAATCTCTCTCACTCGCAGAATCAGTATTGGACAATGCCAACAAGGTATTGAGTAGCATAGGTTCCTCCTCCTATTATTCCGGATTGAGCACTAGGTTAAAGTCAACCAAGGTACAGGATGATGGCTACAATGCACCGTCAAGGCCTCGTCCTTCTCCAATGAAGCTCAGTGGTTTTAATGTTTTGAGTGAGAAACCTCCGTCAGTGAATATTCCTCGAAGAGCAGCAAACGAAAGTCCCAGGAATACGAGGTACGGTAATGACAACATCAGATGCACGTCACCTCTCCACCACCAACAATCATCCTACAATGACACAGTGAATGAAAACTCCAACCAATCCAACTTGACTGTGAGACACAATCACTTCTACCCGAAAGCGTCGGGTTGCATGGGCAAGGGCGACAAGCTGCGAAAAATACAGGAAGAGACGAGGCAATTACAACAATTATTGAGAGAGAAGCAGCTTGAGACGAAGTTGGCGAGGAGTGAGTTGGATGCTGCTATTCGAAAGGCTAGTGAATTGTTGAATTGATGATGTGCTTGTGCTTTGGAAACGTTTGTGTAACACTGGTATGGCGTTTAAGGAGACTCCATGTTTAATGAGGACACTAAGGGTTAGAAGTCGTATTATTTTGTGCTACTAAAGCTATGATTTCGATTGTTGGCCAATTACATTGAATACCATATTTGTAGAATATTTCTTGAAAGGACGAAGAATTACTTGAATGGATCCTTGCTAAACTAGCTACAGTTAGAGAACGTCTTTCGCTATTTTGTGTGTGCAATCACATCAACAACACCGAAATGCCTCCTACTCCTTGCAATGGCTTTGGGACAGGAGAACAATGACAGGTTAGGGCGCAGGTTGGGTCAAGTAGAGTCGAAAAAGTATTGGACGATGCCTTACCAACGGCTGTCATGAAGTCATAGTTCTTGATAGTTTCATTAGCCCCTCTATCCATCAGTAATTTCGCGAGATCGGCATTGCCATGAATAGCGCAGCGATGCAAAGCAGTATTTCCACGCTTATCGACCGCATTGGAATTTGCACCAGCATCAAGCAATGTCGTTGCACACTCTATGGAATTTTTCTCGCAAGCAATAAGCAGCGGCGTGCATGCCAGTTCGTCGCGGTGGTCAACATCCGCACCATGGCGCAACAGTAGTTGAACTACTTCATTGTGACAATTGGTGGTAGCTAAAATCAAGGGCGCTACTTTGGAATCAGCATCATTAACTGCGGCGTCTCCAACCGATATCATCAGCTCAGCGATGTCAGTGTGACCTTTTCCACATGCATACATAAATGCAGTGTAGCCGGTCTCGTCGGGCACATTTACGTGTACCCCTCGAGACAACAGTCGTTTGACCGTTGTCTCGTCTCCACGACATGCTGCTTGTTGCATGGCCTCAGTCATATTCCCCATGGCTTCGATATTTTCAAGGAGTTGGGATTGGCTTTCATGCTTCGATTTCAGTCGTTGAAGCTCTAATTTTAGTTTTGGGAGACGCCTCTTGTCGTCGACTTTTATTGGGAGATCTCTCCTGGGATCTGTTTCAATCTCATTGATGGTGGCTTGCAATTTCAATATTTTGTTTCCATCCGTAGCGCATTCCTTTCTTAGTTTGTTGATTTGCAGATCATTCTCCAAAGTTTGGTATCGGTCTCGAGTTTTGGCCAGCTCCTTTTTATATTTCTCTGCTTCTTGACGTGACTGTTGTTCCCTGATGTGCGCCTCCAGAATTTTCTTCTCGTTTTCTTCCCTCTGGTGATCAGCTTTGGCTACCTCACGGTTCGCAATCTCAAGCTGCTTGCGAAATTGTTCGATTTGCGCTTTGTAATATGTAACATCATTGTTGCTAGAGTGCTCTTTGCTCATGATTACTATCGACCGCAAGTTGGTGAGAGGAGTGTTGATTCGCAGTGTGTGCTCCTTTGTCATGCAACATGCACTTCTGATTTCAAACTCAATTTTCGACTTTTCAGAAGCTACATGACGGTCAATAAGGCTAAGAATCTGGCACCCTGTCTATCAGACCGACACGTCGCCGTCAATTGAGGTTGACTCAATAATAGGTGCTATGGATCCAAAGAACCGGGCCTCGTCAACTGATTTCAATATAGTATCGAATGGAGGCAAGGCTGCGGAAGGAGAGAGTAACATGTCAAATAATGATTACATCGAAATATCAGATGAAGTGCTATAAGAGATATGGGAAGCTGCTATTAGAATGATACATAATTCTCATGACGAACATCGCAACCAGCTGAATACAGTTAGAGGCACTTCGGGCACAGCGACTTGTATTAGCTGATAACGAGAAGTAGAACAAAACACTCTTGATTTTCACTGGACGGAGATGTTGTGTGTTGGTAGATAATGAGTGTATGGGGCAACAACATGCAACGAAGATGTGCTTTCGACAAAATTATGAGCTGATTCAAAGTCTGTGCCCTACAGTTGTAGCAACAGAAAAGTGATACTTAGAGGTGAAGTTGTTCGAGTCAAGCATTCAGTTTACCTTATTTTTCGTAACCTGTTCACATCCACATTGTGTAGAGTAAATGCCATGCATGTTGATAATGAACAGATTGCCATTGCATACCGTTTTTAATTATCTTGCTTCGTTGCAACAAACAATACTCTAGACAATGGCACCTTCATCAGCTATGTTTGGATGGTTTCCCGAGATTGTAAAAAGGTTACTAGCTCGACGACAACGATATGTCGAGCTTGATGAAAGCGATAGTGAGTCGCTAGAAACGTCATCGCTGTCGACGCCTTCACGATCACCACAAAATTCCCTCGTGGCTTTTGTCACGACTCATTCTCTGACCACATGGCGCATCAAGCCAGAAGAGAGGAGACACTTGGGACTCGGCAAAGTTTCATCATCGACACATTCTCCGTCTTTGTGGGGGCGCTTGCGGTCAGCATTGAGGGTTGAGAAAACGCAGCAAAGTGATGAGAGTACGTCCCGTATTGGCATCGCAGAGAGTCCAAGACAGTATCATGTCTCTTCGAAAGAAAAACGAACACCAAAACGACGCACATATCATGTAAGAGGAGGAAAGACAATGTACCCACCGCGAGTTCACTTCAAGAGGAAGTTGAATAGGTTAATAACAATCTCAGAAGACGAAGTCTTCGAAGAAGGATTGCATGAGTGCTAACCTACTATCAGCACTCCTCCTTGCTCCGTCTCTGAACATTTATAAAAGGTGTCTATGCATTTTGTTTCGGTAGTATACTATAATGAACTTATGAACTGTTAATATAGTTCTGAAAAACGTTGTAGTTGTGCAACTATTCCAGCTCACCGATCTTAAGTTTACTATCTTACATTGCAAGCTTCAACTGAATCGTTGACTCCTCAAGGCGACATAAAGTCGTTCCATTTCAAGAATAAGAAATAATACAAGCCAATCACAAATGCTATGGAAAACACTGTCAGAGATGACCGCGGACAAAAGATAGGATAAAAATGCAACCCAAATCTATCCATGACGAAGAAGTAAATGATGGAATACAACATAACCACCAAGTAGGATACCCACAAGTCCGAAAGAGTGAACAGCCGCACTCTTTCACCGCTTAGAATGTTCAGATATGCCAGAGGTAGGTTCAACAAATGAATGTTTGTCATGAAAAAGCCGAAGTTGAACTTCAAAAAGTTTTTGCGCTTCTCTCCGGGAGGCATTGACACGAAGTAAATGATTGGAAGAAGGATCAAATTCCAGATGGTACACACGACTGTAGCGTTTGTGATTGTGACAAGTCTCAACGAGGAACCCAATGTCGCCAGTCTCGATGAAAGGTGATTGCTCTTCTTGAAAATCGCCCAAGCACAGAATTCGAGCCCAGCACGTAATGTAATCAGCATCCATGACCATCCGGTGAATGAAATGAAGAATGCAGCAACACTTTGCATTGTTAATTTTGCATGGGCAATGACAACTAAACCCCACAGGGAAATAGACAAATCTACCAACGTCGTCTTGGGCATTCCCATGAAGTAAGGTTCTTCATACCCCTTTTCGTAATTGATAATTGCCGATGGTTCAAATTCCAATGGTCTCGGTCTGAACCAAAAAAGAACAGTATAAAACGACACCAGCGAAAGAGTAAAAAGAGGGCTCCAAGGCCCTACACGCATCCAGAGTGGCAGCCAGTCAAACCAACCATTGAAAGAACCATTGTTGTCGTAAATGAGCCATCTGAATTTTTGGTCGGACAATTTCTTTCTTAAAGGGAAATACGACTCTTGACGGTGGTACGGAGTCGGGCCTGCGACGGATCTCGATTTGGATTTATCACCAACCCGATCAAACATTGTTCAGTCGACTTTTTACGTGATGTTGTTTGTTAAGGATGCGTCTATCGCCCAAAAGAATCAATGACGGAGAGAGGCAAAAAATAAATGAGCGGTTAAGCGAACGACACATATATAGAAAGGCATGAGGCATCAATTGTTAACACATTTCCTCAAAACAACGAGCACGCCTCATTTTCCCATCTAAAGCGATGGATGTGTGCGCGTAAGGAGTACGATGACCGAATCAGCGTCAGGAGAATTCGGAACGTTTTACCTCTCAAATCTAAAACGAAAACACTTTGGATTCTCATCTTGCAACATAGCATCAGCATACCTCGTCTGGCAATGCGGGCGCCACAGTCTGCGACACTTAATTCGGTGTGGGATGAAATGGGATAAAAAGAAGTTAATTGGGCGTGTTGTTGACCTGTTACGCGGATGGAGAAGAAAACTAATGAACCATCCGAAGAGGATCGTTTTTGGATTCCATGAGATTCTATGAGGATTCTATGCTGATTCTATGGTACAATACCATACAACCTCCATACAACCTATCCTCTGGACATAAAGAACATCACCGTTTAAAAAAATACTGGGCGTACATCACCCAAGATCACCCACATACCGACCAGCACAATAGCCGACCAGTGTATTGTATTAGATTGTATTGTAATCATCTCCTCATCAACTCTCCTCAAGTGTAAGCTCGTTGAGCTACAATAGGCCACCATGCCATCCGCAAAGCCCCTCTAATTAAGCTGTTTGTGCGCATTTGATCGCTTAACGAACAAGTCGAGGATACGATAATTGTCATATTTCCACATTGGGCTGCAAAAACCATGAATAGGTTCACATTCACACTCGAGATGGCTGATGTTCTCGCCAATGGAGTGGTCAAATGCGTGAAACGAAACAGGTTTAGCCCCGTTGTGATAAATGTTGTCGATCACAATGCCAACGTGCTTGTTCAGAAACGAATGGATGGATGCGTCCATGCCGGAATACCCGAATTTAGTTATGCAAAGGCATACACATGTATTGCAATGAACCTTTCTTCCAGAAGCTTCCGTGACAAGTATACCACTGAAAATAATCCTTCCAAGATAGCACAATTGAGTTCAATGATAAGTGTTGCTGGCGGTGGAGGGAAAATGGCATGCTTTCCTGGTGGAGTGCTGCTCAAAGACCAAAACAATCTAGTTGTGGGAGCAATCGGTGTTTCTGGCGCGTCCGGAGACGAAGATGAATATGTTGCTCTGAAGAGCGCATGGGAATCCGGGTTACCGTTGAACACTGAGCCAAACGAGCATAGCTGTTCGACCGCGAATGATGAATAATTCTGTCGCCCAGTGGCAATATGATTGAATATATAATACCGTCGATTCATTACTTATCTATCAAAACAACGATTCATAAGTCATAAGTGACAGGTATGAAACACTTATGCTACAACTAAACAAATTCATATATTTGAGGTTAGTTCTCTCTACCTCTAAGCTTTCTTAGTCCTCCGCCACTTTTTCTCCTACATCCCTGATCCAAAAGAGATTCCTTAACGACGTCATCCTCATCGGTGTGATATCGCATCTGAATAAAGTTGAACCTAGCCTCGCAAGTATACGAAGTTTGTTGCCAGGTGCATTCAGGACAGAATTCATCAATACCCAATTCCTTTTCAACAATTTCTTCAATTAGCTCTTCCTTTTCTTCTGTCTCGGATGCTTCACTGGACAGCTTTAGTGCGGTGTTGTCAATTCCCTCATCTTCTGCTATTTGCTCGGTTTCTGCAGCTGAAAGGCTTTCCAATTCTTGATGCTTCTCTTCAATCAAAAGTTGTGCCTGATCTATCTCATTATCGATAGAGTCACCTTTCATCCTGCATCCCTGATCCAAAAGTGATTCCTTTACCACGTCATCCTCATCAGTGTGATAACGCTTCTGTATATACTTAAACCTTTCGTAACAAGAATATGAAGTTTGTTGCCAGGTGCACTCTGGACAGAATAAATCAATACCCAATTGCTTCTCGACAATTTCTTCAATTACCTCATGCTTTTCCTCGTCAATCACTTCTTGGGATTTGAAAGTGGAAGCCTCGGCGGCCTTTAGCGACGTGTCGTCAACTCCTTCCACTTCTGCTATTTGTTCCGTTTCGGCAGTGGATAGGTTTTCTAATTCTTGAAGATTTTGTTCGATCAAGAGTTTTGCTTCCTCAATTTCTTTTTCCAGTGATTCCTTCGTCTTCTCGTGCTCAGTTGATATTGTTGTTGACGTAGACGCTGAAAGTTTTGGCGTCATCTCTGGTGCTGATGGTATGGATACACCCTCGGGAGAGTTTCCTTGATTCTGGCTCCGACCTGCTCCGGGTATGACTTTGTAGCCGTGCCCATCCAGTGCGAGCAATAGAGCCACAAAAGTTGAAATCGTGCATAAAATATGGCGAGCATCGAATGGTCTCGAGGAGAAATAGCTGTTGCTCTCGGTGTCGGTAATGGAGGATTGAATGTTCATCGGCTGGAGGTTCGCCATTTTAGGTATTTGAAGTGACCATGAGGCGAGATGGCTCGGTGCTGTCGGCAGCTATCAGCTCGCTGTACCATGACGGCACGTTTTCCAAGCAGCGCCCTCTAGAGTGCAGCACCAGGCAGCATTGACGGGGCAGGAAGGGCTTGTCTAAAAGGTATCCCGAGCTCTTTGGGAGCTCTTCAGGTGTTTTGTACAATACCATAGTGGGGAGAGGTGGGGAGCATTTGGGGTCGGGTTGAGGAGGAAGTTGAGGGAAATGGTCCAATAAAATTAAATTTTATCATTTAAGCCTCACGAAGATAAGTTCAAGCTTTGATCTAAAATTCATCACTGTATTAGTTGTAGAAGTAAACTATACTGTCAACTGTTCCATCAAATGATTATTATTCATAGTTGTAATAAGCAATAACACCTAAAATATTGGGAGTTCAGATAAGAAAAAACTCCTCTCTCTCCAAAGAGAGCTCTTTCTCTGTGATTAAAGCCTGATCAAAGCCAGACACTGCACACAACTTTGAGATGGTTGTATCGGGTTACGTGGGAACAGAGGAATCCGTCTTGAATTCGGTCCCTTCATGGATGGTTTTCTGAAAAGTCGTCCATTTGGAAAAGAATCATCCCTTATGACCAATTCTTGAGAAAAGAATGAATCTAAAGATTGATCCTTTTTCTCCAGAAACATCCGTTTTGGGCCAATTCGGACGATTCTTGGTAAAAAGGATGAAACTCAAATTTTCTCGTGGACGTTATAATGATTCCTATGCTGCTAGGATGTTTTTAGTGGCATGGTTGATTCTTGAAAATCATCCATACCGCCAACATTCATTCATCCGATTTGGCTTAATTAGGCTGAATCTCGAGAATACGGAAGTATTTCCAAGAATCAACCTTTCTCAAAAAATACGTCTGTTTGGCATGATTGGCAGTTGCTACAAAAATTTAGAACATCATGTGTTAGACCAAAAGTTAGGTAATTTGCAATTCCCAAGGAATTGCACACCATTTTTATGGTGATTTCAGTTCCTGGGTAATTTTGACTTTGACAAGGAATCTCACTCTGCCCGGGAATATGCAGAACAATTCTTGGGGAACGGTCCTATTTCATTTTGAATTGTGAGAAATAGGTCATGTTGGTGCCATTTTTGTACGGTTCTGGCATCAAAACTCATTCAATGAATGGTTGTCCTGATTCCTGAACATGGAATCTTTTGGTGGTAATATTTTCACACATGTGTCACTTTATCGATACATGATCATTCTTGGAAAAACAATTCCTAGGAATTGTATACAAGTTTTAGTCGGACGATTAATGCAATTGCTTAGGAATTGCATTATTGCAATATTTCATATGTGGATACAATTCCTAAGGAATTGTAATAACAACTCAGTATTAAAGATGGGTGGTATGAAGCTCCTTCTCGAATGATGCTGATCGTGGTATTTTGATGCCAATCCATCACATCATCATTCCAATTGATTCCAAACTATTGCCCTTCGCAGAAATCCCGGGCTAAACAATGGTTACCGAGGAATTGCAAAGTTGAAAAAGGCCACTACTTGTCAAAAGAAAAATTACTCAGGAATTGAAATTACAATCGCCATTTTTTTTGGAATTCTTAGCAATCGCAAATCGCCTAACTTTTGGCCTAACACATGCAGTCAAAGTAAATCAGTCTCGTTCAGCTACAATACCTAAAGATTGCCATTTAACATGACAGTGAGGATTTGGTTGAAGTGGAGTATTCTTTCAAATGAAGGAGTAAGAAGGGTACAATGCCTTGAAGAAGTATGGTATGGTTTATTAGGGCATGTATACATAATATTCCAAAGTAGTTTTGTAGTTATCTTGTCCCATTTTTTCTTGTACTATAAAAATTTTTTCTTGACAAAATCTTAGTTTGTTAATATTTGAGAATTGTTCTTCTCCTCCTTTGTCAATGAGGCACTTTTTTGCTATTGAACTTTGTAGGTAAAATCATACAAACAATCCCGGGAATTACCTGTAAAAACTTCATTGTTGTGTTTGATATGCATGGGTATTCAATCACTGTTGATTTGTGATTACCTTTAAAAATATATCTAAAATCGATCTACAGCATGGCCAAAAATTGATGGGCTATATTTTTATTGACTAAGCCTTTCTGGATCACTCTTTTAATAGAATATGCGATCATAGGCAAATCCGAGACCATATTGGTCAAAAGGGTGTTAAGTGGTTCCCATGTTCTTGGGGCTGCCCCATGACCAGTCTAGTCAACTTTTGCTACGCGATGACCCCCCATATTATCTTGGCTTTTGAGAAATCGAAAACGACTATTTGCACGTGACTCCTCCTGACCATTAGAATCAAACTTGGGAAATATTCCTCATTCTTGCAATACTGTTAGAATAGGTGCTTCATCTCACCCTACTACTATTCATTCCCCACATAAAGACACAATCAGGATCGTTTTAATAGAGAAAGCAATCATGAGGCTGATCGAGACCATATTCGTCACCGGGCTGTTCCGCAACCTCTCACATGTTCTGGTGGCTGCTCATCGAAAATGACTACTAGCGAGCGACTCCTCCTCACCATGAGAATCAAACTTGGGCAATATACCTCATTCTTGCAAAACTGTTGGGATAGGTACTTCAGCTCGCCCTACAACTATTCATTCCACGTAAAAACACAATCACCATTGTTTTAATATAGAGAAAGCGATCATTAGGCTGATCAAGACCATATTTGTCACCTGGCTGTTCCGCGACCTCTCCCATGTTCTGAGGGCTGCTCCACGACGAGTCTGGTCAATTTATGAGCAGGGTGAACTCTCATGTTATCAGGACTATTGCGAATTCAAAAAAGACTGATTGAATGCAACTCCTCCTCATCCTCAGAATAAACTTGGGCAATATTTCTTTGTCTTGGTAAGTACTTCACCTCGCCCTAAAACTATTCATTCCACATAAAAACCTATGCCCGTCTTGGAACCTGGCGCAATTCCAGCTGCCACCCAATCATAATCAACGAAAAAAATGACTTGAAAGCTTGAGTTAACTGACTTGTTGGATGAGAAGTTCAAGGGGATCGCTCGGTCATTTGAATGTGACTCTTCCCTTTATGGGGTCAGGAGTACTGGTTTTAGGTCTAAATAGTCTCAGAACTAGCTAGGGAGTAATCTAGACCCTAGTATTCTTTTTCTATGTATGTAATACCTACTAGAGGGTAACGTTCATATCTCTACCGTATTTCTTAGATGACAAGTCCAAAAACTGTTCAAAGATACATATCTCTATGAACTGAAAGTAAGCGCCTGTTACATGTAAAAAATTATTGGTATCCCCTCCAATTTACCAAAGTACTCATTTGTACCGTGAATTTTACTGTAGAGGAATACGTTTTTTCATGTCAGTGTTAGTGCATTTCATTTGTGGTGAGTTTTGATGTAAATTGATATAACTCCTGAGCGGGAAGGAGTTACGTGGAGCAATACATATTGCCGTGATGGAGATGAATAATGCTATCACTTGGTTATGACAAGTGGCTCTTAAGCATGAGTTAAGTGCGTGAAAATGACATTTCATGTAACTGTCCGAGTATTGACCTTATGATGCGCAGACCTTGCCATCCAAGAAATACGATAGTATTTTGAGTTGCTATCTTTGCACTCTACACAACTCCTTTTTCGCACATTTCCCCATGTCCTACGCAAATTTCTGCGATTTTCAAACCAACTCTTTTTCACAAAATCTTTTCCAATGACTGGGAAATGTCTCACACAAATGTAATAGTTGTGAGCTCAAAACTATTTGTGGTGATCGGCCCCATCACACAGCTTTTTCACAACTTCTTTTGCACACAGGGGGGTGCTCACAATTGAAATACATATTCGGTTCCCACTTACTTGGTCGAAATGAGATCGACAATAAGATTCAAATCTTCTTTTGCAAAAACTTGTTTTGAGTGCAAAAAATGAGTGTGAGTTCGAGTGCTAAGACAGCACCTAATCGCATCCTGTGATTGTAAAACGGGTTCTCTAGCCTCAAAAGCTTATCTATGTTTTACATGCTCTTTTGAGAAAGGCGAAATGCAATACATCTATAAGGGCGTTTAGGTCTTAGTACCTATGGCCACACCTCACACCCTCTGGGGCTTAAGCCTGTGCGGGACTGCCTAGTTCGTGATTTTTTGAGTTGCTGATTAGAGACATGGTAGTGGGTATCTGCTCACAGCTTAATTGTGCCTCTTGCGTGTAGCAGCATTTGTTGTCATTATTATGCATGTGCATATAGGCAACATGCTTACTCTGCTAGATGAAGAAGAGTATAACCGTGTCAGCTGGGAACAGGCCTCGGTGAATTGTCTGGGTCTATTTGTATGACTACATGTTGAAGGCCATGTGTCACGCCTTGTGAGTTGAACTCACAACAACATGCAGTTAGCTCTACTTTTAGAGTTAATGTTCTCTAAGTAGAAACATACATGTATCAACATCAATGAAAATAAAAAAATGGAACTTAATTTCTCGCGATATTCATAAGTGAGTTTGTGTGCGCACGACTTATTACATACACCTCGTCAGTTGACTTAAAACATGTAAGACTCACAACACATGTTAGTCATCTTTTGTTGAACATGAACTGAACATGACTACGCTTAGAAAAATCGTTTGTACTACTGATGCTAAGTATCTATCTCACACCCAAGGTCAGACTAAAGGGCTTTAAGACATGTGCGCCATGCAAGCAAAGTTCTGACTGGCTTCCACTGTTATCTTTATTTAGCGAAACAAGACTTCTTCCAGTTTGCAGGCTGTTACTGCCGCTAAAAAATCTTGCAGCGGCTGCCTGTAATGTATACTACTACTTAACTAGGTAATGATTAATGAAAGTGTCCTAGGAACTTTCACATCAATCCTCTGTGGGACTATTTCGTTAAACATCAAGGTTTGGGAAGTTTGGGGGTATGGAGGAACAGGTTAATCGCTTAATGCGTGGTATTTTCAATGGATAGGAATCAGTGAAATAGCCAACATATAATACACACTGTTGGGGTATTATTACAGCTCAGTATGTTGTGTGCTCTGCATGAGACTGCATACATTTGTGTATGTGTGAGGCCAAAAGTTGGGGACAAATCCATTCCTCAGGAATTGCAAAATCAAAAAGTTTTGTTGCATTCTGTTGTTTTTTCAACAGAAATCCATTGCCATTCCTACGGCCTAGGAAAATACCGTTTGTTCAAGGATTCCAGTGTGAACTGAAATGGATTGGCATAAATTTACTCTTTTTATCATTGGTTTGGCATCAAGTTTTATCTATTGGTGTATCCTTGGTGCACTCTTTAAAATTCTCCAGGAACTTCCATGGATCTGTTTAACATTCCTTTGCAATTGCCAACATCATCTTGTAGATGTTTCAATAGAAGAGCTAAGGAATTGTAAACATCATTTGATGTGTATTCAACAGATCACTATTCTACAATTCTTCAGGAATTGTGAAGATAATTTAATTGGACTGATTACTATTCCTGATGATTGCAAAATGTCATCATATGTAGGAATCACAGAACAACATGACAATTCCCAGGAATTGTCATTGTCATTTAGAAATAACAGACACACCATTGATACCTTTTCTTCTCCTATTTAATGCAGAATGCAAGAAGATCTAATTATATATACACTTACTATCTTGCTGCCATACAAGTTGGAATCTGATCTTTGTGCCGAACCACCTATCAGGCACATCTTTTGAAATGTACCCGTGACTGTGGGTGCACTGCAAATGCTGTTAGGATTTACTCACGAAAGATACCAATGAAGTGTCAACAGAAAGAGGTGTAAACTTGTCAAGTATAATGTGCATGATAGTATTTCTCAAAAGCCATGTATTGCCTCCTCGAATTTTGTCAGGTTCAAGATTAAGATTATCAAATCTTTACATTGTCACAACCATCGCTTAGGGGACACACCACCATCAGCATCAGCACTTCACAAGGAGCTCCCTCTTCCTTTGTTTTGAGAGTAATTTGTGTGCCTCCCTCTTAAAACTACCCTTTCTGGAGTTTCTTGACATAATGCAGCCATGAGGAATAATGTTCACTATTTGTCAATGATGGGGTGACCATATTGACAAAACAATATTCTATCCCAAAAACCCTGTCAAAATATCAACTCCACAGTAGGGAAATGTGGCCATGCCAAAATTCCCACAGAAGAAGGAGCTGTAGTATCTGAATGCCCTGTTGTCATCACCAATTTTGAAGACATTGGATCTTGAGGGAGAGGATATGACATATGTGTCAATAGAAAGACACAACAATTTTGTAAAAAACTGCAAAGTATATTATGTATTTTGTAGTATCTTGACACCATGAAGACATGTATCATGTTAGTATGTCTTTTGTCAGCAAAGGCAATACAGTACTGTCGGACCAACACTTCGAACATTTTTTGCAATATTCTGCCATTGAAGGGTTCTCTATTAGTATGTATGATGTAGTAAATAGCATCAAGTCTTACTGGTTTTGACTCTTCCTTTTCTATATGTCATTTTATTCATTTCTCTGTGTCACATTTTTGATCTACAAATCGTCAATTTTCAATATGCATTAAAATGTTGTATTTTGTGGATCTTACCAAGTCGGGGTATTGATGCATACATCTGCATGGAATGTGTTGGATCAAGAAGATTCCACTGGTTGTGCAACCATGGATATGTGTCTTTTTAATGTTGTGTAAAAGAAGTTATCTAGATGAGGAGAAAATGGACAAGATGTCCTTTTATATTAAGTTTACCCTTTCTATGTGCCATGCACATTTCGTAAATTGGTGCGGGATTAATGTTTAATTAATGATCAGTTACAAAAGAAGCGGTCACGAATTGACCATACAGACACTTGAGCAGATGTGTATGGCTCATTCCTTCTATCAAATCCTATGGTAGCATGGTACTGCTCAAAGGAAGACTAAGACATCACTGTATATCAGATTCTCTCGTTGAAAATCATGAGTTCAAACAGCTAAAGACAGGACGCAAATACTTGGCAAGACTGACTGATTATATTTTAGAAGCCCTGAATTAAACACTTCCATTACATTTTTCTAATAGCTTCTTTCAATAGCTTTTTCTTCTCCAGTCGAAACATAACTGCAAGCAACTCTTCCATTTCTACACCCCCACTCTTAGCATTCATAATCTGTAACAAATTTTCATCCTCTTCCACAGTTGTAGGCTTAGACTCAAGCTCCAATTCCATTGCTCTCTTTATCGCCAGTCTTGCCGCTCGTTCATTTTCGGGAGAGACTTGTGTGGCAAAATTGCCAATGGCTTCTCCGGCATTCTCCCATTCCTCATCGGATGAAACTAATGCACGCATGGCTTGGATGACAGCCGGGTCAATGCCTGTGGCACGGGTCAACACCACTCCACCGATTTCGTTTGCTGCATCTCCATCGGAGGACGAATCACTGAGTTGAATATTTGACTCTCTCCCTAGAAGACCCGCTCGGTCGAGTTTCTCCAATCTGCCCGGGCCAACCTTTCGTCCGCAGGCTACTTCCAATGCTCCAATGTCCCATTGCCTAATTGGAGGCAAAATGTATATATCGTGAACATTGTCCTTTTTCATTGTTGTTACACCAAGAAATTGGTAAGCACTCAATTTCAACTCCCACGAACAAAACACATACATTCAACCAACATTACATCGACTCACTTTCTCCACAAATCCATAATACTGCAACAACTGATCATTATTCCGAGGTCCATACTGAATACATACCTCCGACCCCATATCCACCCCCGATCCCAAAACCGATAGACTAAACCCATCCGAAAAATACTCAAACGCCACATTCCCCCCGGCATCTACCCCCACATGATTCGCCATATCGATCAAGGGACAAATAACATACTTTTGTACCTTCAACAATTTGGGCAACACAAAATCTTTCAATATGGTACCACATACCACCAATGCCGCTCCATTGGCAGCTTGTTCGACGGTCCCCATCCCCAATGCCAGGTACGTCGCCACGAGTACCGCGACGGTGGCATAGGGGATGGGATTGAATGCCGATCCGGAATAGGCACCGGAAAAGGCACGGGAACGTGCCGTTTCGCATCCCCATACAAAGTCGGGATAGGGGATTTGGGTGGCAAATTCGGGAGATTGGGAGGCGAGAGTATCGTATTGATGTTTCCATTTGGATTTTTGGAGGGAGATTGCCTCGAGGATGGGTGGGTAGTGTAGGTCGTGCAGTGTGGATGGTTCCCAGTGGAGGGGTGTGTCGTAGACGCGGGGTAGGGAATCCATCCATGGTTGGAGGGAGGTGTTTCCCTGTTGGGATGTGGGATTGATTTTATCGTAATAATTGAGTTGTATGGAGAGACAGGCCCACCATGGTGCATTTCTGTATAGCTTGGGATTGGAGGGGAAGAATGTTTGTTCCATGACCTTGTTGTAGTCTTTGGGAGATTCGACTGATAGGGTCAGTTTGGTGGGGACTTGGATGAGGATGGCATTGGGTGAGAGGGGCTGGGTGGCGTACAGTCCTAGGCCGGACTTGTCGGCGGAGGATAGTTCGATGCCGGCGTAGCTTGGTAGAAAGACACATTTACATTTGATGTGAGCAACGACGTCGGAGGTGCCCAAGAGGCAGGTAAAGATAGGTGACCTAACGAAACATAAAAGACAGCGTCTCACTTGATCCCACTCTCTTTGGCCCACTCGGTAAACGATTTGATGCGTTTCAATCTCGATGCCGTTGACCCATCCGATGTTTTCACCGCCAAGAGAGGCGGAGCCGATGACGGCCGCACTGCGGACGGGACACGAAGTATGCGAGACGAAGGCGTGAATGCGGCGGCGCCGTGTGTGGCGAGTGAGATGATGGTGGGCAGGATGAGAAGTGTTGGTGTCATGGTGTCGCGATGACGGATTCGCCGTCCGTTGGTGGCGTGGAGAATCTCTTTGTTGCTGCTCTGTTTTGATGTGTTTTGAAGGTGACCGTTGATATCTTCTTGTTTTTGATTGACACTGACGAGTGACGCCTGACACGAAAAATTAGCCATCCGAGAAATGGATACAACTCAGAATTCACTTTGGCCCACTATATGTCAGATATCTTTGGCCACTGGTGCGGCAGCAATATCAACCCTTTGGGTCCCAGCTGATATTGCACAACCCTTTGGGACTATCTCGAGGGCTTAAGTCCAGCTCGACAAGTCCTCAGCTTCGACGGAAGGCAGCTGCAATTGCAATACAAAAACAGGCATAATGGTTCAAAGTCCATCCCGTAGAACACGGTACATTTTCTACGGGAAAGAAATGTCAGATATTGAGAGCTATCAGAATTCACAAAAAATCAGCCAGCACGCACAGTTCGAACAATATTGTACAATAGTAAAGTAGAGTAAAGTACAGACAGGCTATCTGACGCTTTGTGCCCATCAATTTTTTGTCGAAACACGTAGATTTGAACGTAGGAATAATACGCCAGGTCTATAATGGTTCAAAGTCCAGTCAATGGGCCAAAGTGAATTCTGAGTTGTACCATACTTCGATCTTTTGAATTACAATGCTTGATTCATTTTGTGTGTTTCTGAACGCGAGAGGATTTTTTGTCAGATATTGATATTAGTTAGCCCTAGAGTATGGGCAGGACCTACCTACCGTATATCTCTGATGACAAGATCCCACGGATTATTAGCTCTTTTTTACCCGATTTTGTGACATTTGTGTTTTTTGACATGTTAATCATCCTCGGTCATTCTAAAAACACTAGAATTAGACTCTCCTTGCCGACAGCAACATGCCCATATGCATAGCTCCTAGTAACTCCGGTTGGTTGTCGAGTTATCACATTTTATCGCTCAGCTCACATCACATCAGGTGATAGGCACACACAGCACAACAAGGTTCGACGAAAAGCAAGGGAAAAAGCAGCCTACTCTACAGTACCGAGGTAAATAGGGCGGATACCATTATTTTTTCTCCGTGTTAGGACGACTAACTAACGACCGATTATAGGATTTATTTTTATCAAGATTTTTTTTAAAAATCTTATTTTATCACTGAGCAGAATTTTTGTCTTCTTCTTCGTCGTTAGACACTTTTTTCACTTTTCGCTATTATTGGTAACATATAATTTTTGCCTTGCACATTACCTGTAAATATGCCATTTTCGTGTTCAACATGCATGGGTATTCAATCGCTGTTGATTTGTGATTACCTTAAAAAATATACTAAAATTAATTTATAGCATGACCAAAAATTACGGGGCTTGACTGCTATTGATAGGCCTTTCTCGATCACGATGGTTTTAATTTAGAGAATAAGAAGTGATCATGAGGCCAATGCAACCGCTTTGGTCGAAGGGGCTGTTCCGTGATTCCCACTTTCTGGGGGCAGTATATTGCCGAATCGCGGTTAAAAATAAATACCTAACACGATAATAATATTGTAAAGCACAGCACTAAAAAAGTCGTGCCCGTGCGCGCCGCGCGACCAAAGGGAGCGCCGCGCGCACACTAACTGGCGGCCACTGTTATAATTATCTTCTTTTTAACGAAACAACGCGAATTCCATTTTGTTGCCGCGCGCACGCTAACTGGCGGCCACTGCTATAATTATCTTCTTTTTAACGAAACAACGCGAATTCCATTTTGCGGGCTCTCGCGGCTGCTAAAAAATCTTGCAGCGGCTGCTTGTAATGTATCTTTTGACATTTTTAGGGTCTTGTGATCAGCAAGACAGGCAAGTTTGCCACGTGGATGAGTTTTGAGCGATTAACTGACGTCAACTGACGACAACTGAAGACAACTGACGTCTTTTACATTATCTCGTTAATGTGACTGACTAAGTGACGACAAAAGAAGGCACCATGTGGCGACACTGAAGACAAAATGAGCGACGCTAAGTGGCGACACTGAAGACAAAATGGCGACCCAAGTGGCGGCACTGAAGACAAAGTGGCGACCAAACTGAAGGCAGTTAATGACATTTTAACGACCCTTCTTGACGACACTGACGAACTTCCTGACGACACTGACGACCCCTACGTGGTATATATTCTACTGCATACTGACGATAGTGACGAACAAAGTGACGACAAAGGCGACTGGCGACCCTAAGTAAAAAAACTGAAGACAAACTGGCGACACAAGTGGCGACCGTGAAGTCCTTCTGGCGACCAAGTGGCGACACGGACGACTCAATGGCGACCCAAGTGGCGACACCTGACGACATTGTAACGACCAGTAGTGAAGGCATGAAATGACCATATATTTTTAAGTGACGTCAACTGACGACATCGGACGACATTGGACGACTCCATCTGGCGATACTTATCGCCAAAGTCCAAAGTTGCCTATCTTGCAGAGATATACGGTTGAGCTCCGCCAGCGCATCTAGCCTGATTCTCTCTAGAGCTACAGCTTGGAGATGCTTTTTCCTGCCTCCTATGATACTTAGTGACTACCTTTATTTTTTAAAAACATTTAAGATATTTGCTTCTGACCATAAAAATTACACGGCAACCATGGGATTTGCCGCCCAAAATGTAAATGCCGTGGACTCCAAATTTAGAGTGCAGGACTGTGACCTAAAGGGCTTCATCGCATCTACAATACCTGTGGATGCGATACAACCCTTTAGGTCACATTCCTGCACTCTAAATTTGGAGAACGGAACTGTCCGATTGGAGTGAAGGGGGGGACGGTAGTGTGGGGAGCGATCGCGACGAGCAGGGGAGAGGCGGTTTTTTATAGTTTCTATTCATGCAACGTAAAATAAATAAGCTGTTTTACATAAGCCAAATTATGCAAATAATAGTTGGACGTAGATTTAGTACTGATTTCTACGCTCTGCAGGACCAGCCATATCCAAGCTGTAGCCCGACCAGATGGCTCCCTTTGATATGGTATATGGTACAACTAATGTATTGTACGAGTCTTCCAGGCGCTGGATACCAGCCCCGCCCCACGACACGCTCTCTCCGACTTTTCCCACATCACATTTATCTCACATTGTTTGTGCACCAGGGGACGAAGGGAATCCGAGACCTTATTGTATGAATACTGGAACGACGGCCCACGAACACTCCAACAAAGAGAACTACCTCAAAACCAGCCGAAGAAAGACGTGTATCGAACATCACAGAAGACCAATCGACCCAAAGTTGACGAAGATTGACAAGTATGGACGACAAGCCATCACCCCCGACAACAGACGAAGCGCCCGACGTGCCACACACTGCTCGAAAACGGAAGCTGACTCTCAAGACACGAGAACACTCCAAGAAGGGGCATCAAGGGACATGGTGTACGACGGCCACCACGGAGACTCCCGCCGAACCTCCGACTGCCGACGACGACAACAACAACAACACGCTGATCAGAGAAATGGATGCCCCGTGCGATGAACCCGCCATTCATCTCAAGTCTCACTCCTCGTCATCCCCCACCACCATGGACAAGAAATCATTCTTGAACCCTCTAAAAACGACAAGACTCGAACCGCAATCCTCCTTTCCACCCTCCATCACTCGCATCAACAACAACAATAATAACAACAACCACCAGAATCGTCACGACAAACGCACCCTGTTCGAACGAGCACTCAACACCGGCATTGTACTCTGCGCAATATCCACCCTCTTGGCGCTCCTCCTCCTCCTCGATGCATACGAGTACGTGGTGGTACCGGGATCCTCCAAGCCCAAGAGTCCGGTACTTCGTTCGGATGCATCGGCTTCAGTGTCAACGATGATGCCGGAGGTGGGAACGGCGCCAGCCGTGGCGGCCGCACCCACAGCAGCCGCCGCAGGGGTGGTGGTAGAGGCGCCTGCACCGAAACCACTCCAAAACACAACCGAAAACACACTCAAGGACGAAATGGAACAAGCTGAACGAACCGTCGAACAAAAATTACACGAATTACACACACTCTCCACCACCGAAATTGAAGCCCGTGCCGAATCCGATGGTATCGACGACACTGCCCTCCTAGCCGCGGAATCCTCCGACAAAATGTCGCAAGAAATTAAAATGTCGCAAGAAATTAATGTACAAAAGGAACAACTCGTGGAACAAATTGCCGAGAAGGAATTGGGCATTGATGAATTCTGTCCGGAATGCATGTGGCAACAAACTTCCATTCAATGTCAGGCTCGATTTCATTTCATTCAGGAAGTGTATAACAATGATCCGGATGATGTGGTGAAGAAGGTATTGTTGGATCAGGGGTGTCGGAAGAAGAGTGAACACACGCTCAAGAATGAAATGGAAGAAGCCCAACGAACCATCGAACAAAAAGTACACGAATTAAAAACACTCTCCACCACTGAAATTGAAGCCCGTGCCGAATCCGATGGAATTGACGACACTGCCCTCTTAGCCACGGAATCCTCCGACAAAATGTCGCAAGAAATCAATGTACAAAAGGAGCAACTCGTGGAACAAATTGTCGAGAAGGAATTGGGCATCGATGAGTTCTGTCCGGAATGTATGTGGAAACAAACTTCCATTCAATGTCAGGCTCGATTTCATTTCATTCAGGAAGTGTATAACAATGATCCGGATGATGTGGTGAAGAAGGTGTTGTTGGATCAGGGGTGTCGGAAGAAGAGTGGGAGGACGAGAAGAAGAAGGAGGCCGCTGCGGGGTTGAGCGAAAGTGTGTTGTTTGCTGAGAAGAAGAATTTGTGAATTTGATTTCAATGCTAGCTGTCTTTTTCATGAATTCAGAAGAAACTGGCATAATTACTCCTTGATAACATTCTATGTAGACGAGAAGATTGATAGTTTTGTGCAAATGCAGAAGAGATGTACAAAAAGTTTTGTATTCCTTTATCATCTCTTCTTGAATGTTTGTGGCTTTCACATGCTGTTGGTCGAACGACTGTAGAAACACATACATCACTGAATGCGGTTGAGGCAACAAATCTTGTTACTCACGAGGATTCACTCAGTGGCAATAAGGTTGGTTCTGCGTTGTCACCTGATGAATCATGTGCATCCGTCTTTGCTTTACATGCTAGTTTTGCTCTAGTATACAAACATTGCAAGACTTATTGAAGACCACACAATGCTGCTGTAGTTTACTAAAACGTTCAAATAATATGTGTCTTTGTTACAATGGGAAACTTGAAAAATAAAAATAATTACTTATAATACTATACCAAACTATCTACTGGGGTGGTATCGACACTTATCGAAAAATGAAAAGAGTGAGAGAATTCTCTTGATTAGTGGAATCCCTACATTGTAATGTATTTAATCGGTCAAGATTAAATGACTATAAAGTCCTTCCATGACTTTTTTATTTCTGAAACTCATTTCTAACTGTGTTACATTCAAATTATTACGGATTGATTTAACTGCAGTCAAGCAAATTTCTTTAGAATCAGGGTGCCAAAAGTATTACTGTAGTGATATACATTATTCCTTTGTGCAGAAATTTGTATGATTTGTATATCCCACATTACAGTCAACAAGTATTGAATGTGCGAGCTGTCGAGAACACTGGAGCTCTGAGAGAAGAATGGAGAAAGCAAGCTACAGATGAGCATAAGCACTTGCAGCTATATAAAAGGCATACGTCACTTTGATGAGTAAAGAATTCTCATCCATTGTAAGGTGATATCCCAAGATAAATATGCTCATTGATTCTGATTTTGATCACAATTAGTATATTAAGTCTGTTTCTGCTAAATGGTGGATAACAGGGATAAAGTCTAGTCTTGCAACAAAGACAAAATGTTATGGTGTTGTTTGGTAAGGATGACGAAAATTGCTTTCTTTTTGTCCATTACATGGTGAAATGTAGCAATTATAGTCTTCTATGAACAATGAATTCTTTGTGAGCAAAGCATATGCTAGAACTAAAATACAGGATGTCACTCCTTTGGATCAAGTGGAGCTGCTCAAATAGACAACTAGGCCATCCCTACATAACGAGGAATTGTATTATGCAGTACATCATTCAGAATGAGCTACCTGAGATAGCCTACAATTCACATTTTTGGAATTGTGCTCAGTGAGATAAATTGAAATCCATATGAACATGTAGGTTGATGAAGATTAAGTGCAGAACTATCAATCAACATTTTGCCTGTTGTCAGCCTAGCACAACTATTGACTGAAAGTGGTTTGTCACTCAAACTGCATTCACAAAGTATCGAATCGGCTCTCATGCTGCATCATTGTCTTTCTCAATTTTACTTCTCCTTATTATTGTCTGTGTTATGTTTGACATAGCTGACTGATGCAGCTCTTTCAAAATGACATACTAGTATATTCCTGGTGTGAATCCTTTTTTCGAGAACATTAACATGTATGATGACTGACAGAGCCCCAACCTCCTCTTTTCATAATGACATAGTGTCTAACAGCAAAATAATGTACTATAAGTTTTTGGCAAACTTACATGAG
>JABMIG010000450.1:0-71851 GCA_013187285.1 Cyclotella cryptica
GGGGGATGAATAATGCAAGAGGCAAGGGAGGGTAGCAAGGTATTAAGAAGAAGCGGCTTCAAAGCCTGACCCGGCGGGAGAGAATAATGCACATTGAGGCTTTCCATTGCACTTACCTGGCGCCCAGCCACTGTTTCTTATCTGACCTTGCCAAAATGCTCGTCAATTCAGAACCACAGCTAGGTTGCCAGGCAAACAACATTGTTTTTGGGGTGTTCTCTTTTCAATGGTTAGACCGTTGCCATATCCCAATTGATGCAATCCATTTTATTTGGCGCAGGTTGGGAAAAATGAAGATCCAGTTTAAGCTTGGGTAAATGGACTTTGCTTGGGCGGCCCCAATTGTGTTAATGGAAGCAAAACAAGACTCTATGTTACTCTGTGGTGAACTAGGTTCTTCCTATTTTTGGGTCAGACATGCATTTAATAAGCCCAAAAAACATTTATTCAAATAAAAGTGTTGTGAGTGCTTCTTCTATTACAGAAAATGCTTGTGTATATACTTTAGAATCAATATATATACCATTCGTTGGAGAGAGAGAGATCTCATCTTATAGTTGTAGTTATAGTTGAGGGACCTATAGTTGTGATTTCTATCCTATAAGTCAACTATAGGCACCTGTAGGGAGAGTTATAGTTGAGCTCTTGCAACTATAACCACAACTATATTTTCGGTAGCAGTGTTGAGTTTAATTCCTGCTTTCGACAGGAAATTAATACCGAAGATTACGTCGTACCTGACTTGATCATTGTCAAATACTAGAGCCTTCTGTTGGCTAATGCGCCGGTTTTTATCAAACTCTGGCAACCTCAGGTCTCTGAGTGTTACAACCTCTTGCGCTTAAAGTTTTCCAGCTAGCGTAGAGATGTTCTTGGTGTCACTAATTTCTTTAGTGATAACCTTCGGTGGTAAAACTGATCTCTTGATCAGAGAAACAGTTGAGCCGGAGTCAAGCAGTACTCTCAAGAGTCTCCTGCTTTTGACTGCACCAATTGTATCTGCTGTACAGATAGTAACTGGGCATTCATGACGGGGTACAATTATCTTTGGCCCATGATAATTGTATCTGGGTTCCTCGAACTCCAGTTCAAAACATTCATGGTCTGAGAAAGGGTAAGCGTTCCCAGCAGAAAAAAGAGAATCATCACTGGAGGAGTCATCTACATCCTCTAGACTAGGAGGTATATTACCGGAGTCGTCATCGTACTTTAAAAATATTCTATTTTTAAAGGAAAGGTCATTGTTGTCGGTAACTATGCTTAGTTTATCGATACTATTGTTATCTAAGTCGACTTCCATGCCGGAGACGTCGATATTTTGTGGGACGACACAAACAATTTCTGCTGGCGCAGTTTCCTATAGGCGGTCTTTCGCCTGGATGTTTTGGACTTCTTGCTGGGCGCAGCAAAAGTGGCGTAGATGCTGCCGCACTCCTGGGGTACATGCCAATTTTCATCGTCATCGTCCTCGGAATTAGAGTGAGTCCTTTTGGGATGGCGTGGGCTGGCCATTCCCTGTTCATCTATGTGGTGGTTGACTACCAACCTGGAGGAGGAGGCGGAGCGGGACCTAACAGAGGAACCCGAGGCGAGTTGGAGCGTCGCGAGAGGTGGACCGCGGGCGCTTGGAAGCATCGTCATTGTGCATGACGTGATGCTTGTCCTTGTCGTAGCGACGGCGGTCGTCGTTCTTGCCATCGTGGCCACGGTGCTTGCCATTGCGATTGCACGATGGTGCGTGCGACGCCTTGTCGCGGGTACGATCGCTGCGCTCGTAGCGATGTCCTTGGTTGCTGCGTTCGTAGCGGTCACGGCGATCGTGGCGGCGGTAGCCGTGACGATCGTAATGATCATTCGAACGAGCTCGACGTCGATCACGACAAGACGTCTTCGAACCGCAGTCGCGCGGCTTCTTGGTGCTCATTTTCTTGGCGGCCTTCTCGGTTTTCTCTTTCTGGAGTTGATGGAGTATGCCGTTCGCTCGATCGGCGTTTTGGCATTGCTCGAAGAAGCAAACAAGCGCGACGTGATCGTCAGGCAGAGTCTTATGCGTCTCCGCATACTTCTGCTGATGCTTCCTCGGCATCGAGAAGAAGATCTGCTCGATCTTCTCCGTCTTCATGGGCAACTCCATCGTCGAACGAAGGAGCCCTTTCTCGAGGTAGCCCAAGAGTTGCACTCGACGCCGCATGTAGTCATGCATCGTCATGAGCGCGGGCTTTCGAGCCGTACGAAACCAGCGGATCAGCTGGTCACCGATGTTTGGGAACCCGGCGAGTGCTTCGAGATAGTCTCGTTGACACTCAACGAAGTTCTCGTACGTCTTGCTCGCGTCATCCGGGCATAGCCCGGAAACGACGTTCGACCATTCGGTCAAACTGACCTCTTGGAAGCATTGCTCCAAGAGCGGGAACAACGTAGGCCCATCGTGCTGCTTGTTCGCAGGCAATCTCGAAACGACTTTCGACTCGAAGTTGGGAAGCGTTTGAGCAAGGAAGAACTCGGGGCCGAAGCGAGCCTGGTCGGGCGCGATGCTTCCGGTCAACTCTTTCCCGTTCACGGTGAAAGAGATCTTGATGCGGTCAGGCTGTTTCAAGCCATCCGCAATCGCTCGATCTGGAAGCCCATCCACGGCCCAGAGAGGTCCACTTGTTGTACCACGTGAACTGTGGTGTCGAGAGGGCCTTGAGGAGGTCGGACATGGTGGGTCACCATGTTAAGGACTATAATTATAGTGACCTACGGTCAATAGGTGGATAAAACTAAATATGAATTGAAAATGATATTGTGAGCATTTAATTTAATTAGCTAACTTCTAGATGTTCATCGTGAGGCTGAGGAGGTATCTCCTCAGCAGCAGCATGTCCTCACCACAGCTCTCTCAGAGATGATGTTTTACCATTCATCGGAGTTGGACAGGAAAGTAGGATCAGTACCATAGGCTACTACTATGGGTACTGACTCAGGTACTGACGTACTCTAATCCCATCAGTATCGGACTGGTCCATGCTACTGATCAGTATGTAGTCTACTGCCAGACTACTGTAGGATCATACCCACACGTACTTCATCCAGGCCCTTCTGGTATCTTCAAGTACACTTCCTCCTTTACAACAAAAGGGCCAATAGGCATGGGCAGGACACGAATACCCTTTTACGCTCTGTAGTCATGGTTTCCCTGCGCCTAAATATTGATGGTTAGGAGGGTACGTGAAGTGACAAGCCACAGCATTGCACCTCACGGCCACTGTTACTAACAACTGGGCCGCTCAGGCGGTGGAAAAGTGAACCGATGGTGGAGGGAATGATTAACCCTCGATGCGAAAAGGAGCATCGTCGAAGGTATCAGGAAACCCTTTCTCAGCGGGGTTACAAATATTACACACTTATGCTGCTTACCTTGTGAGGGCCCCTAAGGAAAATGGAAAGGTGAACCATTGGGAAACGATGGGTAAAAGAGGTAAGAAGGAGCGTTTCAAGATATCAGGAAACAGCCTACGAGCAGAGGGTTGCACATCAATGCATTCTCATGCTTACCTGCGCCGTGATTTGTTATCCCCTTTGAATAGCAAGGAAATGAGCAGGAGAACCACCGGGGGATGAATAATGCAAGAGGCAAAAGGGAGGGTAGTCAAGGTATTGAAGGCGGCTTCAAAGCCGTACCAACGGGAGATGATAATGCACATTGAGGCTTTCCATTACTTACCTGGCGCCCAGCCACTGTTTCTTATCTGACCTTGCCAAACTGTTCGTCAATTCAGAACCACAGCTAGGTTGCCAGGCAAACAACATTGTTTTGGGGTGTTCTCTTTTCAATGGTTAGACCGTTGCCATATCCCAATTGATGCAATCCATTTTATTTGGCGCGGGTTGGGAAAAATGAAGATCAGTTTAAGCTTGGGTAAATGGACTTTGCTTGGGGCCCAATTGTGTTTATGGAAGCAAAACAAGACTCTATGTTACTCTATGGTGAACTAGGTTCTTTCTTTTTTGGTCAGACATGCTTTTAATAAGCCCGAAAAACATTTATTCAAATAAAAGTGTTGTGAGTGTTTCTTCTATTACAGAAAATGCTTGTGTATATACTTTGGAATCAATAAATATACCATTCGTTGGAAAGAGAGAGATCTCATCTTATAGTTGTAGTTATAGTTGAGGGACCTATAGTTGTGATTTCTATCCTATAAGTCAACTATAGGCACCTGTAGGGAGAGTTATAGTTGAGCTCTTGCAACTATAACCACAACTATATTTTCGGTAGCAGTGTGGTACCAGTCCTAGACGCCCCATTTTGGCACCTGTGCCACAACAAGGCAGAGTCAACACATGTCTGATAATGGCCAATCCTATGCCCTTTGATGAAATTGAACATAGTTTGCTGAGTGAGCAATATTTTGATAAGCGGGCTGGACAGGTATGGTTTGAGCCTCTGGTGATCAGTCATATTCTTTTCTACACCACCATCATGAAGACTGACACACATCCTTTAGTATCCAATCGTACACTCTCAAATGAAATCAAACATTGTTGGCTGCTTGGGCAATATTTTTATAAGTGTGGCAACGGCTAATGCTTGGGCAACTGCAATCTGGCCTATCGATCTACCTCAGAACAAGAATCCAGAATCCTACTACGTGATCGTCTCTACCTCAATCAAGAAGTGTCCCCAAATTGTCCCCAAGTCAATATGGATTGCTAGTGCCAACATAGGGATGTGAACGTCCCATTTCCGGCACTGGACAAAAATGGTGTCCCAGTGCCAGAACTGGGACAGTGCCTATGTGGGACTCACCACATATACCATGTACAATTTAATGCAGAGTGGGCTTCATGTGGTTACTGTATAACATCTAAGTGATTCTTCTGTACTAGGTCTATTGTAAATTTCTCTCAGTCACTTCTATTTCTTGAGATATGTGGTTGTTGGATCGTTCTTAAACAATTTCAACAGGAGAAAGAGACACAACATGTGGGAATCCAAGAAACGATAAAGATAGTGATAATTCTAAGAAAGGATTTTACTACATTGAAACATTTATTATCATCTCAAAAATGACTCTTGTGAACCTTTCAACGAATTTTTGTCAAAGTGCTTTCCTTTAAAAATACCAACCTCTAAATCATGAACACGATTACTACCATTCCATCTGTAAGAAACATTGCAACTAGCAAAAGGTTTTCTCGTGTCTTGCCAAACAAATGACGAAAAGATGTGAGGGTTAGGTGTGATGGGAATAAGAACATTGTCCCAGCAGGAGCTGCACAATTGATGCTGAAAAATTACAAACTCATTCAAACATTCTCATTATTCTAACTGCATTAGATCTTGACAATTGTTGTATTTGCATTAATTTCTTCCTTTCTGATCTTTTAAAACTAATGTTTCTCTGATCACGGGATCAATGCCATGGAAGGTAAGTTTCAAAATAAAATGGCTATCTCCTTATTCATGAAAATTATATGGTTATCTCTATATTCGTGCTCTCTTCATCCCAAAACCATGTTGCCATACTCAAACAACCACATTTTCATCTAACTGACAAAGAAGGCCACTTGATGTGACAAATTAGGTCATGTGATTGCAATTTTCTGCTCATGAATCATCTGCAATTTTGATTTTCATGGTACACACCTATGGAAAGTTCTCAAAAGCAATTAATAAGAACAGTTGTTTGATCAAAGCTCAGAATGACATATTATTGGACTGTTATTCTTCTCAAGTTAATTTATGATAATTTTTGTTCTTTTGGACCTTCAAGAGGAATATGAATTCCACAACATTGTTGTATATTCCTGCAAACAAATCATAATCTTCTTTTTGTTTTGTTATTCCTTTTTCTTTTTCTTTTCTTTTCTTTTCTTTTCTTTCTTTTCTTTTCTTTTCTTTTCTTTTCTTTTCTTTTGCAAGTGATAGCGCTAACTCTTCACTGCTTCTTGATGAGGATGATTCAAGTGCTTCTTTCAATTTCTTTTTATTGCTTGTTTAGATGGTGCAGTGAGATACTAAAGTCAGAGCCCATCTTTATCTTTGTCTTGAGCTTCAAATGGTGCTACTGTTACCAGTCTAAAATTAAATGAATCACTAAAATGTCAGTTATATTGCCCATCTTTGACCACTTGTTGTGATGGCGCATTATGCATCTAGCAGACATGTGTCACTGCACATCCCTTGGGGACCTCTCGATGGTGCTTATGCCCATTTCCTGTAACCTCAATCCATTAGGAACAGGTTGTTACATTTGATCTCTTACACACCTTCTCTGACATAATGATTCATTATAATTCCTTGTAGAATCTGTTATATTTTGCACGTAGAATAATATGTCAGTTATTTTTCGACCATCTTCGTATCGAATGCAATTTTTCCTGCTAGGAGCGCGCAAAAAATACCTGACATCCTTAGTTGTACTTTCTTTGCATAGAACTGAGAGAGGTATACATAGGAATAGGTAAATAAACATGTTAATGATTCAATAAAGTGATAATGATTCAATTTTATTTCTGACTGGTACTACTGTCTTTGTTGAAATGGACCTAACACTAGTAGTTGTTACCCTTGGGTGGATCTAGTTCAGCCAAGTATTGGGTTTGTCTTTTTAGAGGGCTCATCAGAAGCAAGGATTGTCTCCTTGTTGGCGTCTGTATGGCAAAAATGGGTTGATCCTCACTGTCTGATGAATTAGATGAGGAGGAGGAATAGGAGTCATGATGCAGCTGAAATTATTGTTGAGAGGGGTTATCATATTTGGCTCAAAATAAAATGATATTAATGAAAGCTGCACAAACTACCCACATTGCAGATGTCTTCCCCAGTTCCAAGCAATTTTGGGACTACTAAGATGATCAGCTCAGATTTGAAAAGAGCTTAAAAAGATTTTACACCTCAACGTCAACGTCATCTCTTCATATGCTACATGTTATATGCTATAGTATTATATATGATCGAGGATGAGGTGGCTGAAAATATATTGAAAATGTCCAATCACCTTTTTGAAGCAGTTTAAATATATTATCAATATGACCAGCGGAAAGAACTCATTACTAGATTCCAAAATAACTGTGGTTTGTGTTATGAATGTAAAATTTGATTGAGGAAGAGATGTCCAAATTAATGAAAGCTTTGTAAGCTAACCACTTGGCTCTTCTGACTAGTTTTAGAACTATTGTAATGATCAACACAGATTCAAAAAGAGCGGAACAATTTGATTTTGATACACTTGCAGTTTGTGACATAAAAGTCAGAATTCATCAAGGACAAGACAGCTGAAAATAATGAAAGCTGTGCATACTTATCACTTTGTGGCTACCCCCCTCTGGTGAGTTTTAGGAGAATTAACATTTTCAGGACAGAGTCACAAAGAGTTCAATAAGTAGATTCCAAAAGAGCTACTGTTTGTGATGTTAGGTCAAAATTTCCAGAGCATCAGACTACCAACAACACTGAAAGCTGTGTGTCTGAGTGCATCTTTAAGTCAGTATTTGATACATGTGATATTGCCTCTAAGTATTGGTATTCAGGTGGTAAAAGAAGAAAACAGACATTTCCCATTCAATTTCACTGTGTCATGGAATGGAAATGGGTGGAGCTGCAAATTTTCCATTTTCCATTGGAAAGCAGCTTTAGATTTAGGTGATGGAGATGTCATCTTTCACTTTCACAAGTTGTGTCTAGAGTGAAAGTAACATCTGATCATCATAGGAACGTTCTCAGTGCCTTTTTAGTCTTGTGGTCCAACCACAACTTAGTTACCACAATTTGAAAACTCAATCTCATTCCTGTGCAGTAAAACCATTCAACTGTCATCATGCAAAACCCCTGATACAACTGTTTCCTAAATTTCTTGTTCACAGGCCGTCTATTAGTGGCCAAAGCAATCGGATGGATTATGTGCAAAGACACTCATCAAAAAGCAGTCATGCCATTGGATTAGCATTCAGATGCATTAAACAAAAATTAGATTGGCCCATTTGATGTGCATTCAAACATGTTCTGCAAAGAGATCAGTTTGATGGGATTCATATTTAATATCATACCAGTCACCTATGGGATATGTGCACAAATAATGTGTTCAATGAAAGGCAATCATGCCTGTGAGATTGATGTTCAAATTAGTTCAACAAAAAATAGAATGATGGTGAACAAAAAGTGACAAATCTGGATTCAGACAGTGCATATGGTTTTTGAAATGAGAGGTATGGGCTACAACTACAACCTGTGAGTGATCAAGATCCAAAGCAGATCTACCCAATTGTCTTTTGGGATCTCTTCCTTCATTGGTTATCAATGATACAAAATGTCTCTGCAAAAAAATTATACAGGAAAGAAGCATTATTTACATTTAACTATTATGTGGCATACATACTCACATGACCCAAATGAGCTTAACTATCATAAAAAGCTTTTTTCACCAAAAGATATATCTTTTGCAATTTCATTGTCAAATAAAGAACCATATTTCACGATATTACAAGAAAAAGAATGAACATGTTTATAAATAAGGAGCAATAAACACCCTTGTAATAATCGGTGGATCCAGAAAAGGATGAGAATGCAACACCAATCACAACACTAAACAAGAATACAGAGAAGTATTTGGTCCATCAAGTTATGACTTCAACAGACCCAAATGAGATACATGATATGGACTTCAGTTAAGATAAATTGCCTAACTATCATTTACGTTTGCTTTTAGCATCACAGTGACAATGATTCAAGCTGTCATTTAAAACAAAAATTTCCAGGCAATGAGATAACTTCTGCCCAGGGGCAACTTTTGCTTCAGTTCCGTGCATCAAAATGACCAGGGAAGCAGATGTGCTTTCTGAACTGTCTCATTTGAGGAGCCTTCAAAAGATTTGTGGAGTATCTTAAAGTTTCCCAAATCACTGAAGAGGTAAAATGACCGTAACACACTGGAGGTTCAGATTTTGAAAAAATATTATCTCAATCACTGGCTTTTGTATAATAAATATGACAAATTTTGTGGAGTCTACCATTTAAGTAGCTAAGCTTTCTTTGGAAAGATATACAAAGGGGTTGATAAGAAGAAAATGAGTCTATTTCAACTTCCCATTTTTTGCCACATGGATATAGCTTTGTTCATGAAAGTTTGACTCATCACTGGCCCTTTTCATATTGAATAACTCCGACTACATTTTGTACTTCTTTGTTCACAGATAGATGGCCCTCCTTTTCCTATCTCCGTATTCAATCACCATGCCGGTTAGAGATGGCACTCAAAGGACATTTCTACAAGTCCTACAGTCACAAATCTCGAAAATGTTAACTAATAGGCAGGACTAGATTAAGGTTAGATGCTTACCTAGAAAAGACCTTAAGGCACACTGGGATGCCATATGATGTGGCTGCATGTAATGACTGCACATTTGTCTTTCCTGGATTTCTAGTAAAAAAGAAAGCCACCCCCACTAGTGATATCTTGGAGGGTATCTGTCACTAGATGGTTTCTGAGAATGTAATTGCAATCACATCTGCCATGGTATTCGTCATCTCAGGAAATAGTTGCATCATGGCCAGCCCTGGTTCCGTTCTTTGGACAGCCTCTTGTTTGTGCCGGTCAACTTTTAGTTGGGGGCTTTGGTCACCGCTCATCCCTGCAGTGATGTCAACATGCTAAGTCCTATATCTCTCTGCTCCAGATATCTGGAAAATAAATTTATATTTTCTCAAGACTTTCCACTAACTCAGGAATATCAAATGCTCTTTTCTGTCTATGTACCATCCTTTATTTTATTAGCAAGCAAGTGGTCCTGCCCTGTTTGAAAACTCTGTACTTCAACAAAGGGTCAATCCACTTCTTGAGAGGCACCATTCAAATGTTGCATGGTATAGGTATGCAGTGCCAACACAAAATATACAATGATTGCTAATCCCTGTTGTTTAAATCATCATGTAAGATTCTGGAGATTCCATGCAGAGATCCACAATAACTAGCAATCATGAAACATGATCAGTTGTCCCCACAATTCCTTCTCCTGTTCTGCCTCTTCGGAGTACCACACTTCTTCTGCCACCTTGTCCATTAAATGGATACATACAGGAGTTGTCGCATTATTCTGTTTTCAAATCTGACCCATCCTGAGCTCTTCATTGTGGATAAAACAGGTGCATCACTCTTGTGATATGAATATGCGGCAAGCTGTGGCTTGGATCCTGTGCATGTCTTGTACATAAACTGTGTCTGACATATACCTATCATGCACTCCCCTCTTGCATTGACATACCATATTGGCATCCTTCTCATACTATAATACCGAGTATGATCCTACAGCCCCATGTTACCCAAGTACTGAAGGAGAGGGAGGGGGGTAGGTTTGAGAAGACAGATGCGATAGCATTTTTATCCCAATGGAAACCTTCTCAAGTTTGCTCCCATCATGCCGGTGGACCTGGCCCATAAGGCATCAAGATGTTGCCTTGATTTTTTACCAGATGAGTTACCGACCATTTTCTGAAGTGAGAGAGGTCACATTCACACAGTTCATCTCTATTTCAGCCTTCTGCATAGTGAACCCTTTCAAATGGGCAGTGGGTCAAGCTCTCAACCACCTTTTTCTTCTGTGATCTTCTGTACTGGATAGATATCATTGGTTTCCATTAGGTAGCATCACTCACACCAGATATTCATGCACAGGCAAAATGTCCCAATGGTAAGGAACGTGCTACAGAATATCTCTGCTCTGGTCTACCTCATTTGCCACAACCCTGTAGCCCCTTTCCACCTCATGATGCTCGACACCCAAAGTCTTGCCAAAATTGACCTCTTTGGAGTTTTATCTCAAAGGATATAGCCTGCTCATTCGTCATGCCACCCATGGTCCCCATTAAGCTGGAACATGAGCAGTGAAATAACAATGACAACATGAGTAGTCAAAACAATTCACTTGGCCAGAATTCAAAGCTGGGCAACTGCATCTTAAGACATTTTGCACCAGAAGTGTGTCATACACATTTAGACAATGAAGTCATACTGGTGTGCAGGAAAGCTATCCGTACTTCATTGCATAGGCCAGAGTCATTCCCGTTGCTGTAAAAGGGGGGATCCGCAATGACACTACCTCAAACTCAGGTAACATAAACCAGTTTGATGGACTTAGATGATGGAGCAGCATGCCACCCCACGGATCTTCTTGGGAAGCTCCATGAGCTTTGCATCCAAGAGATAGGAGTTGCAAATGTTCAAATCCCATCTATGGCAGCATGAGCATAAAGAAAAGGAATGGGTTCTGTCTGGACCTGATCGTACCCTTGAGCAGGTTGCCCTTGAATAGAACATCAATCCCCACCAACTCCCTACTTCCTCTTGAGATGCAGATCAAATGTAAGATCACAGTTGTTCTCATCAATGGTACCAGTTGAAAACGGCATTTTGGAAACTGACTCTTCAAAAGTTGCATGTTCATTTATGACAAAAATTTGCTTTGCAAGGTAAACAGCTGTTCCTGCAAGATGCAAAAGATTCAAGGATCTTCCATTTTCATCGGTGCAATGTCAGTTCTCTCCACTTATCCAAAGGCAGATGCCATGTGGACACCTAAGTGGTGAAGTCTGCTGGCATGGAATCATGTAGGAAGTTGAACCTCAAGTGTGTGTGGGAACATCTGTCCATCTTGCTTGGCAATGATGCTGTCATGGGACGAGGGTTTCCTGTGAGACTTTGTGAGTTTGAAGGAATACTTATCACTAATGTCCACAGGATGTTCATTGAGAGCATCGGACTTGGTTGTTTCCATCAAGCAAGACCCTTTAGAAAATTTTGTAATGAAAGAGCCAGTAGCTGCTTGCAGAACACTTTCTAGTGCTAATGAGACGTAATCCCAATTAGAAAGATAGGAGTGTTCCAGAAGTCAGGAGGCCAACTGGTGAGGTCAATAGTTGAGATGAACAGTGAATGGAACCATCATTTTGAGGGACAACAAACTGTGAGGAATGACTAGATGAAGAAGACAGCCCCCAATACTCAATACCATTGATGAGGGACATGACTGGCTGTGATCGTTTGTCATGCCAGGGGTTCACATGTGCTCAATACTCAATAGCAATAGTGGGCACTGATTGAGGGTCTCATTGGACATAGTGTCTTCAGCCAGGAGCAAGAGCAAGAACAAGAAACAACAATAACAACAACATCCATGGCTTTTCTGAAAGAGATGTGTAATGTACAATCTTGTTCATGGGCTGCATTCTTTTGTTGATGCTATCCCCTACAGACCCCTGCATGTTGCCAATATGAGACTGACCACAATGAAGCACCACCACTACTATCAATTTAAGAAAAATGGACCTGATGTTGGCCAAATACACGGTGACAGAGCAATGGGTGGAGTTGATGTCTGGAACCTCACACATATTTGTGCAGCATTGGAAAAGATTTGGGTTGATAGTGGGTGCTTGAAGGAACTTTTGTAGTAAAAAATATGATGTTTTGCATGAGCCAGAATCAAGACCCCGCCATGATAGCATTTTCAGTAAAGATCATCATATTGTTGGATGTCCCAAGCTTCAAACATGCTAAATTTGGGGATCATTACCTGTGTGACTTTAAGAACAACGGTTGCACCCTGTTTTCTTGCTTGGTTGGGAGTGGGTTGGGCTTGCAAGATACAATGAGAGGATTCTTGCAGCTCTTGAACCTCAGCAACTCAGATTTGAAAGTGGGGTTCTTCACATTTCATTTTGAAAGGCCTTGTCATTGTGGATGGCTTGGGTGGGTTTCAACCTTTCCATTGCTGGTTAGTCAAAGGATTGAAACTGCAGGTATCATTACTCCTGTCGAGGCATAAATTGTTGACCGGTTCCAGATTTTGGCCATGGTTTGTACAGTGACTTTGATAAGTGATGTTGCAACAACAGAAGCCATTATCATCACCAAGAAGAGTCTTCAAAACTGCCCCAAAATTTGGATGACATATGAAACTTGTTAAGTTGGTTCTCACATCTTTTTAGCTTATGAACATTCCTGGAGGACATAAGGCTGTCAATGTTTTCTATTATGTCCTTGATGTAATTCATCCATCAGAGGAATGACAGAATTCATCCATCAGATGGGTGGCAGACAGAGTAAGAGTGTTCCTTGGGAATTGTATCTTTCTTAATTTGTTCTATTGAGTATTATGCAGATTTTTCAAAATTTTTGTTTGTTTGGGAAACTGAACCCACTTTTCTCCTTCTCCTTCTTCATACTTTTTGTGTTTGGAAAAGATAGGTGATCACAGAATGTAGGGAAATGATTGCCTGCTTCAGATATGGATTAAGCCATCTATGATCAACAAGTTGTTATGTGAAATAATTGACTGCTTCATGAGGAAGTTGATGATTATTGAGTCATCCACTTTTATGGTGCACTCAAACCACACAAGGCACATGCGCTGGTTATGCCTTCCATTCTTGCTAAAAACTAAACAAAGATATGACAGTTTCATTATTTACTTGTCACAAGTAAGGTACCGTTGGGTACATACCATGCAACATAGTTTTTGATCATAAACTTAATGCTTCCTCCGCTTCCACAAATGAGACTTAAGCAATGAAAAACTTCTACATGATCACACTAGGGGCACATACCCTGCCTAATTTTTTGTATGTACTTTAAGGACCCAGCATATAACTCTTACTAATTTTACCTCTCTGTCCATTGCCAGTATCAAAATTTCAACAAGTAGAAACTAGAATCATTCTGGTTGTTAGTCAAAGTGTTTCAATCTTGTTAGAATTTTGATTTCAACTATTGAAAGCCAGATAAAACATGTATGGAATGGTCCATTTCCTTGTTAATTTTGATTGCTTCTACTCTGAGTTTTGCTGTAATAACAAACATGTTGATGATGATTTTTGACATATTATATCACATTGTCGGTGGAGTTTTCTGAAGGACCTTAACACTTTTGAGGTCATATATAGTTCTCTCTGATATGATGTACATACCTCATGGTGCAGCTGAGGATGCTGCAAAAGTCTTGCAGGGGCTGCTCTACAAGTGACACCATTGGCATTTGGGGAAATAATAGAGTAACGGTGTGTCTGAAGTTGCCATGATGCCGGTAAGTAGGTCACCAAAACATGTCAAATAAGAAATGACTGATTCTGCATTAGGGCAAAATCCATCATTTTATTCAATTGAAAAAAAATACTGTTACAAACAATCCTGGGAGCTGGAGGAATGGTCAAAGAAAAGTGGTTTTCATAATTTCTAAGTTTGATGGATCAAGAAATAATTTTGAGTACTTGAAAGGATCATAAACTGCTTCTGGGTAGTTCCACGGATAGAAATATGCTTCTGTGTAGTTTGACGGACAGAAATACTCTTCCGCATAGTTTGACGGACAAGAACTCATATTTTTTTGTTTGAAGGATCCATTAAGTACAGTTTACTAGTTCAACCACTTCATGTAGTTCAGCTGCTATACTTGTAGTTAAACATAATATTTTGTAGTTTCACTGATTGTCTCATGTGACTTGAGGACATGAAAAATTCTAGGACATGTGAGTTGTTCCAGGTGGCATAATAGTAAAGTATATGTCTGCCAGGACATCGTCTAACAGTAAAAGTACAGAATCACGTGGGGGTACCACTTTAACCCTACGACTACAGTTATGGTATTGCACTGTTGCTTTACACTACCTAATTTCTACTGTGAGCAAAAAAATCGCAACACAATATACTCTTCAGCACCATGACAATTTCCACTGCCACCACAGCATCACCTCCTCCATGAAACATACCACTGCAACACCAGATCCTCCACAATTGCCCTTATTGTCAGACCACCAGCTACCATCAAGCCGCTTGGTTTGGTCCAATCATTATTATTCAATGAGAAATTGGACCATTTCTACCATGCAATATTTGTTACAAGGAAGCCATGATGATATGAAGCAGGAGAGATTAAAAATAAGCCAGGGTAAGTTAATTTCCACGTAATTTTTCCCCATTCATCTCTCTATAGGATCACATAATAAATGTCATCATTACTGTTCATTGTCAAATCCAACCTAGGTAAGCTGCTCAACAAACTGTCATGGCAAAGGTTCACCGGCAAAATTGGCAGATTGATGCAATAGAGTTTGAACCTTGTCCATTGTCAAGTTTGAACCCACAACAAAAATGCATGAAAACTGGTGCCTGTTGCTCACATGACAAAACCCTACACCAACTACCAGGAAGTACATCATGACTGCATGCCACCAATACACCCATGACCCAGAAAGAATACAATAATGCAGGTGTGATGTGCTCAATAATTTTACTCTCCATGATTAATAGCAACATTGGAATGATGCATGCTCCATGCGGTCAGACCCAACTCATTCTCCCTCCCAAAAGTTGCAGCTCCAAGTTGCACTTCAGTGAGAATGATTTCTACAATATTTTTACAATAATGACCATGTTAAGAGTCAATGCAGATGAAAATCCTCAACCCGCCACTGCTACGTTGTGCTTGAATCACCCAAACGTGGTTTTCTGTTGCGGTCAATGATGTCTAGTGCGATCATATTTTTTGGATGGAATGAGCCAGCTCGTATTTCAAAAGTTTATTGGAGGATCATTCTGGACCAATCCAAAAGTTCACAACTGAAACCGACAGAATTACATGGAGAATCAACATTTGTTTTTGAAGCAATTCCACGATACTACTTACATTTCCAACTCTACCAAAAATGGTGACATTATCAAGTCCATCAGGGTATATGACAAATTTGGTAACACGTGCGGTTCATTTAATTTGTGATCTGTTTGACAATATTGTTTCACTGTTTTACTTGAGACACAATTGCTATGTGAACCTGAAAGACAAGGATAGCAGCCTGGAGAAGTATTTGAAGTTCAGAGAGGGCTTTTGTGCATTTTGTAGCGACTTATCTAAACTGTAAATTGATGTAGAGGAAACATCCAAGTTTTACGAGGATGTCATTGAGGTGATATGAAATGTTTTGTGTCATGCAAGAATGAAAGGTTCCAATGAAATGCACGGCAGAAATTCAACGGGTTTAATGGCAGTATAGTTAGTATCAAGCTGGTATTGACTTAAAAAAATTACAGTGCTTCCTGTTCATCAGCCCCTCTATAAGAGTGTAGTCAGAACAATGCACACTTTTGCTGGGAAAGCCTTGGGATAAAGGTCTAGGAACTTTTGACAATAGCACACAATATGTACTGCTGAGTATGTACTGCTGCTTGCTGAGGTACCAATTGCCAATAGAGCTACTGATCATAACAAAATTAATGTGTGATGCATTTAAAGCTCAGATTAGCTATTCAAATTCAAGATTTCATGGATTTATTACTGCTCATTCCTTCAAACTCCTTGCCACTAGTTATAAACAGAAACTGCACACAAATTGACAGGGGCTTGTTTGTGAAAGCCTCGGTGCAAACTGACAATAAATGATAGAAGTGTGCTGTGTAATGACTCTAGGATTTAAATGTCATCTTCAATCTTTACTTTTAGTTGTCAAATTGGGTTGTTATGTTATGTTAAACAAAAAGAGTACTAATATGTGATGGAGGGAAAGATCAACCCATTGGCACTCTGCAAAAGATCTCAAGAGTTTTGGAGTAGAAATTGGGAGGGGTGGGCTCTGTATATTCTGATGAAGAGGAAAGAATGCTAAAGCCCTCCTAAATCAAAGTAATAGTTACACTCCATTATGATATGACAGAAGTAATTTCAAATTAATTCTGAATGTAAGATGAAATAAAATAAGGGATAATAACAAAATTTTATAGCTGGCATTAATTTAATAGCCCTCATCTGCCTAATGCAATTGAATTCTTAAAAATAATTTCTGATCCACTATTTCCACTATATGGCTGATTGTTGATTATTTTTTGTAGTTTGACATCAATTTACAACCTGGAGCTCAAGCAGTGACAATTAGGTATTGCTCATGTGCCTGTCATAAAGAATTATTGACTTTTAACCCCGACTTCCTTTATCATGCTATCAACCAAGACATGGTCTTATCCAAGATGTTAATATCAAATAAGTCTGGAATGAAAGGTTCCATTGGAACAACATCAATTATATTTTACTTCATTATGCTTACCAACCATATTAAAATTATCTCTTCAAATCCCCTTCCTCTCGTGCCCTTCCACTGACAATAATACTTGGTCTATTATTTTCTACAGTGTTGAAGTACAATACCAGTAAAGTAGAAGGGGAATAGAAATGGTGCAGTATGGTTGTCTCTTCCACTTTTCCATTGCACAGGCAAACTTGTTACACGTTGAAGTATTACCAAGTGTAAGGCCATTCGCCTTTGCATAGGTTATATGCTGGGTTAAATGCTTTTTAGGCTCATAACCCACATTTAACCCATCAGGGATCATGCCAGCAACTGGGCAGTCGACTCCAATGGGTTAAAAAAGATATCCCACTGGAGGAAATCAAAACCTGCTGGGTTTTAATTGTTGATTCTCCCATGCAATTTATCCTGGGGTAAACCAGATTATACTTATCGCAGCCTCTCATTTTTCCCGCCGTAACATTTGGTGCAGGATACATCCCGTAACTCAACAACCAACCAGAGTTTTGATGATCGGAATTTTTTGCTGGATAGTGTCAAACCCAACCGACACAACAATACCAAACTTGGGCCCATAGCACCACCAGCAACTCTACAAAAAAGTTGACTATGTTGGCAATTTTGGACTTGGATGAGAGTTGGTGGTTTTTCAACCGTAACTCAACAACCAACCAGAGTTTTGACAATTGATTTTTTTTGCTATATAGTGGAGAACCAACCAACACAACAATACCCTACTCAGGCCCACAGCACCACTAGGGGCTCTATGAAAAAACATTGACTATGTCAGCGATTTTGGACTCGGAGTTTTTTGGCCGTAACTCAACGACCAACCGGAGTTTTGATGATTGGATTTTTTTGCTGTATAGAGGATGACTACACACAAAAGTTGAAGTGGTAATGCTCACTCCACCCCATCACAAAGGATAACTGTCACAAAACAAAACAAAACAAAACAAAACAAAAAAATCATGAGAAATAAAAGAAGCCAGCAACATTGATGCCTCCTCCATCAAAACACCATGTAACAATCAACTGTTCAACAGTTTGAGTAAGGCGATCCCAACAGTGATAATGGATGTTGGATAAAACTATTAACTTTGTATTAGTATAAGTAATTGCTTTCTTGCTGTTTTACTCAAACTTATGATTTTTACTTTTGTTTTGTTTGAATAAGGCCCCAAAGGCACCAGTTAAACTTTCATTTGGATGATTGCTGAATGCACTTCATCATGGCTTCTTTAGTCTCTTCTGCCTCTCCCCGGTCCATTTACTTGGTGGGTGGGCTACTACAGACACAACACCTATGAGTTAATAGAGCATACAAAAAATGTTGCAAAGAATCATTAACATTTCACCCCACAATCTTGTTATATTCTGCACCCAGTTGCTGGCAAATTTGATAAGGGCATAAAATTGAACAACTTTAACCCAGTTGTTGGCACAAAAATCGTCTTGGGGAAACATCCCAAAAACAAAAAAACAGGTGGGTTAAAAATATATAACCCATGACTGTAACCCAGTCAAAGGCAAATGGCCTAACAAAATATAGTACCTTTGGCCCCTATCTTACTCTAACAGAACATCATGTGTGCCAAAGAGTATGCAGGTATTCATTGCCTTCTATGGAACAATAATGTAAAAACACGTCAAATGATACTGGGACTTATTTCCATGCCCAAGCAAGAGATGGTTTCCTTTCATACAATCTTAGTACAATAGAAATAATGCAATATGAAACATGCGTAAGGGTATCATCACATGAGACATAATATAATTTCCTACAAAGGAGAGACACTTCAGCTGTGATGTACATCTACAGGCGACACGAGGGTAGATTTAAGGGGGGCTCTAAAACAATAATTGGCCCGTAATTGATGCAAATTTGTGTTTATTATACTCTAGGGGAGAACGCAGATTACTATTTTTTATGTGTTATACTTTAGAGTTTAACGGATTGTCTTGTGTGACTAACAGGCATGAAATCTTCTAGGGCATATGAGTTGTTCATGATCGTTGTTGTGTATTGTGTATTGTGCATGATGATAGTCTTCTGGGGATATTTGCTATGTCTCTTGTGTAGAGTAAAACAATGATTAGAGTTGCCTGGTCATTCGTTAGGTAGTTGTTAATCAAGTCCAAAACATCTAGGCTTGTTCTTGCTAGTTCCCCATTTCTATAGCTTATGTTCCTGTCAAAAAGAATTCTTGACATTTAACTCTGACTTCTTTGGCATTCTATTGACCAAGTCATGGTCCTATGCAAGATGTTCACATCAAATGTGTTGGGAATGAAAGGTTCCAGTGAAACGCCTGTCAGTAATTCAAAGAGGCATGGTGACAGTCTAGCTGAGTTGGTATCAAGTTGGTATCTGCTTCAAAAATCTATATTTCTTCATAAAACTGCTCATTAGCCACTCTCTAAGACTATAGTCAGAACAAAAATACACTTTTTGGAAACCCTTTGGGATAAAGGTCTGGGAACTATTGACAAATGGATACCTTCACGGCTGCTGCTTGCTGAGGTACGAATAGAGCTACTTATCATCACCAAGCAAATCAATATGTGATACAGTCAAATCTGAGATTAGTTATTCAACTTCAAGATTTCATGGATTTATTAACGTTCATGTCGTCAAGCTCCCTGTGCTTACTATGAAAAGAAAATGCCTACTGATCTTCAAGGGGGCTAGTTTGCAAAGGCCTTGATCCATATTGACAATGAATGATATAAGTGTGCTGTGTACCGATTCTAAGATTTTAGTACCAGCAATGTCTCCTGACTCTAAGATTTTAATACTATCTTCAATCTTCACTTTGAGTTGTCGTATTGTGTTATAGTCTTATATTATCACTAAATGAGTATCACTATGTGATGGAGGGAGAGCTGAGGGAGAGATCAGCCCATTCGCACTTTGAAAGCTCTGAAGAGTTTTAGAGTAGAAACAGGGAGGGGGGCTCTGTATATTATGATGGAGTGGAGACAACTATTAAAGCCATCCTAAATCAAAGTAATGCCAAACTCCAGCATGAAATGACAGAAGTAATTTCAAATTAATTGTGATTGTAAAATGAAAAGTAGAGATAATTAGAAATAATTTATAGTTGGCATTCAATTCATCTGTTGGTACATGCCCTAATGCAAGTGAATTTCTAAAAATAGTTTGTGATTCACTATGTGGTAGCTTGTTGATTATTTTTGTAGCTGCGTTCAATTTACTGTGGGGAGCAGGGTTAGAAATAAGTAAATGGGGGTTATGTAATACTTAAAAGTATAAGTAAAGTAAACTCATTTTCAGGTTACTTTTACTTTTGGCTAAGTATAAGCAAAGTATGTTGTCCCTCACTTACGCTTATAAGTAATTTACTTAAGAATTTGAAATCATCAACTTACAGTTGCTTATAATATTGTTAATGGCAGTTTACGATGTACTTATTTGTATTGAGCTCTATCTACTTACATAGTATCTAAGCTGTCTTCTGGCAATCTTGGCAGCGAGTTACTTTAAACGTAAAACACCTTCCACCACCACTTCCACATCACACCAAGCCATCATCTAACTGCCCCAGTACATCAATTGATGCAATAGCTATACAACAGCTCATTTCTACCTTATCCACAGCCCTTAAACCTGCCGAGTTATAGCACCCTACTTCTGCTGAATTATTCCCTCCCATATGTACTTTGTTTTTTGAGCAGCCAAAAGACATCAATTGTAAGTCTTGAGCTCATGTCTACGGCTATGGATCGAATCAGTTATCTAACTGCTTGAAACCTACCACTTTGAACTGTCATCACTGCACCAAAACTTGCCAAGTTATAGCACCCTACTTCTGCTGAATTATTTGCTCCAGTTTGTAAGCCGTTTTTTGTGCAGCCTAAAGACATCCATTGTAAGTCCTGAGCTTGCGTCTGTAAGTAACCTGAAAGTAAGACTTACTTACGTTATTTATGCTGCAGCTCACCTACACTTATTTTTTACTTACTTTTTTTCAAGATACTTTTACTTATGGTTGCTTTACTTAAGATGATTTTGGACTTACTTATACTTAAGGTCATAAGTATGACTCATTTCTAACCCTGGTGGGGAGCTTGAGCAGTTACAATTAATTGAAAAATCATGTGTGAGCAAAGCGAGATCCAAACATCCTCAAAGTAGCGATTGATTCTCACCATTACCATTCTCTTGATGCAGGAGCTGGACCATATCTGCATGAGGGCAGCAATGAAGGATTGACAAGCTTTAATTTGTGACCCCCTTGGGCTATCATCAAGGACAGCATGGAACATAATTGCAGTGGTGAAAATGATGTCACATCTTAAAAAAAAAACAAATGAGACTAAATGAATAAGGTGGATGGTCACAGATGATGTGGAAGTGATGGCAATTGTGGTGGAGCTGGCGTTGCTTTGGTGTAGTTTTTGTGGAAGAGGTGATCTGGCGGTCGTGTGGAAATCATCATGGAGGGGAACGACGATGAAGTTTTCTATTGAATTCTTTTATTGTGTTTGTATCCTCACAGTAGAGCTTGAACCTAGCTCAAACCATGGCTACATGTGGTTTTTCTGTTCCCGAGATGCTGAGTCCTAAAGTTTCGTGAGCTCACATACCCCGTTCCTCAACTTCGTGAAATACTTCAAACTCCCACGTACGTGTTTTAGGAGGGCATCGAACTAATATAGAAGACGTTAAGCTAAAATAATATCCGCTGAACTAACGAGAAAGACACTAAACTAAAAAAATAAAGTGGCAATACTTAAACCTCCAAGGGAAATTCGTCTTAAATCCCTATACTACTGCTTAAAAAAAAGAAGTATCTGTGTACTTCTGGTAGTTTCGCAGAACTATAGCGGGTTTTAAGGTTATTTTACTAGGATGTGCTCACGTGAGCGCACGAAAGGAGTGCACGTAAGCCGGGGGTTAAGGGAACTAAATTTATGTTTTTGTGATAATTATTTATCAAGCACTATACTCGATAGTACCTTTAATAATTAGAAGGGAACGTAACAATGTCCATGTACACATATCTCGAGAGAAAGGACCGTGTCTTCCGACAATGTGGGTCGTCAAATTGCTATGAACATGACTATGAGTGGTTATGAGGGTGCCTCTAGAGATCGTTTTTTTGCAAGGAATTCAACGGTGTGGTCGGATTGACGTGGCGAATACGAGAACACCGAGATTTCACAAAACGGGCTATACTACTGCTCGTTTTAGCAGAAGTAGCTATACTACTGCTTGTTTTTGCAGAAGTATAGCTCGGAGGGTTAAACTGAAATAATTTTTGTAGCAAGACGCCGATCTAAACTTCTTGAGCAACTGTTACTTGTAAAAAAAACTGAACTAGGGTGTATGAAGGTTTTTCTACACAGCTATTCCCGCTTCTCCCAGCTCTGCAAATAGGCCTCAAGAAACACCAGTTTGATGATGTCTCTCAAGAGGAGCTGTGACAACATCGGGCTAATTTTTGAGTCATGAACCATGGGTGGTAGGGTTACGAACATAGGAATAAGATAATGTCTCGGCCTTGTTCCCGAGTGCGTTTAAATGTCACCTTATAACGCATACATATGTCTCATGTGGTATTGCATACAGCGGTGTTTGTCTTCAACAACAACTCCGTGTAGTTGTTAAAGGCAACGCGCTTGAACGTTGAACAACGACATTACCGTCACAAATCTGAAAGACCGTGAAGAGCAGTACATCATTTCGTAGCATTTCGAAAGGTTACGAATTAAGTTCCAATAAGGTAATAGAAAAAAATAAAAAATGCCTCTTTTATGAATGTTCCAATGTAACATTTATCGGGGAATTCATTGTGCTTGAAAACCGGTTGATGTTTCACGACCACGTAACTACGCCCTGACCGACTGTAGCTCCCATGAGAATTCTTACCTCCATTTGTACAGTTAACATCTGTTAACATCATCTCTATGCCACCCTAATATCATCAGCATAATATCATTATAATCCTTTACACCCTAAAATCCCATCAGCCAATATGTTTTGTCTCTTAACGTGCCCGTTGCCCTACTCCCACATCAAGTAATCAGAGAAGAACGAAAACAAAGACAACTAATCACCTTGAACTACTCCTTTGCCAGCATCAATGAAATCGCAAAGCATACAGCCCATAATCTCAGGGAAAAGCTTGAAAAAAGGAACAATCCAAAATGTTACGAAGTTGTCTCGACCAGATCACATAACTGTTTGCCATAACTCTGCGAATCTTGATGAAAGCTTCCGCAAGGGACGCACCTTTCATGTTGAAACTTTTCCAGATGGGAAGAGCGGAAAAGACTTGAGACGCTCATCAAGTACTCCGGGTACTCGGCGACCTAATCATTTCATAAAAAGTACGGGGAACGTGGAATGTCCAGACAATTGTTTCAGAATCGTAAGTAAATCTAACATCAGCTAGACAACTGGTGCAACGAGATCATCGCCCCCCTTGCAAGTCTCCTGAGCTCGACTTCGATTGTTTCGTTCTTGTTTGTAGGCGCCACAACAGAAACATCAAGAGTGGAGAAGTAGAAACTTATCATCGCATTCATTTGGAACTCCTAGTATCAATAGCACAGGGATGGCTGAATGGCCGGGGCATAGTTACAGAAAAGTAAGTACTTCCACTCTCCTGTCTTCTCCTCAATATAGTAGATGTTGACTTGTGTTTCAGGAACCACGACAAAAGCCTCAGGTTGCTCTGGCCGTTAATTACAAGAGAAGCAACGGGCATCCAATTAATGTAGTGGCGACAAAGAAGAGACATACTGACCCTCAAACAAGTGCCCGACCGTCTCAACCAACGGGTCACAAACAGCATGTCTCTGTGAAGCATAGTCAAAGGCGGAGAACTGCAGCCCATGTCGTTGCAGGAGGTGCATTCAAAGAAGACTACAAACCTCGGAGGGTCGTGAGTGTTGCTCATGGGTTAAGTGAGGATTCCGAGCAAACAAATCTAAAAGATATTATCTCCAAGAATGATACAGGCGCGGGGCTTACGCAAAGATCAAAATATAAGCAATCGTTAAAAGAGATGATCCTGGAGGCCAGCACCCAAGACCAGGAAGGACAGTTTAGACTTTCATTTGTGTCTGACATCTCAGATGCCAGCGGCTTGAGTGATCTCGAAAATGATGAAATTGATAACGAAGACGGGACGTCTGACGACATCCGCCAAGGAAATCATTCATCGGCTCGTCAACTCAGACATTCTATCATTTCTCCCCCACTGGATGTGAGCGAGGATTACGAAGGTGAGGAAAGAGCACGAGCTCAATTTCGTCGCCAGCCATTTAAGCCCCATCAAGCTTCATCAAGTTTCCTGGCTATGGAACCGACCGCCATGCAGCGTGATCCCTATGCACGAAAGTCCTTTCTGAAATACTCATTTCAGTCTGCAAATTCCAGCAAAAGCTCCGTTTTTTCAGAAGACTTTACTCTTACTGGTGTGTTCTTAGACAATGGTAACATCCACAAGTCAGATCAGTATGAAAATAATCTCAGAATGTGTCGAGATCGCACCAATAAGTACTCAATCCTGTCTGTCAATAAATCTGTGTCCTTTTCTGGCACTGTCGAAGAGCCAGATTATGAGTCATTTTCTAGCTTGTCATCAGAGTTGCCTGAAGATGACTCGACTTCCAGCATCTGTGGATCCGTCGTAAGCTCTCACCACTCCGCTTCATACGTTATTCGCACCAAGGAGCCAATGCATGAATCAAGGAAACAACATCCAAGACGAAGTTCATCCAAGACGCTCTTGAAAGCGATGGCTGCAATGTTTAAGAAGGCAAAGCAGACTGTTGCTGAGAGTCACGGTTCGGAATGCGAGCTAATTGTGGACTTTTACAACTACAGCAACCACGGTAAGAGGTCGGAGGAGGATGGTTACGTTGTGAAACGTAGAAACTCTAAGGGATTCGCCTTCGATTTTTCGGCGTGGGAAAAGAGACGCAAGTGACGAAATCGTTCATGAGCGAAAGTTATGTGTTCTTGTGGTTTTTCGTTGTTATGTCCTACGTTATCGTAGCAAATCAATAACTAAAACGTGATAACAGAAGGCATTGCGATTAGATGTACCTGTGTTGTATCAAGAGCAATGAACGATGCTTATCGATCATCGCTCTGTTGATTAGTGACATTTTATGCAGGTGAGCTAGACGTTTCATGTGATTTCTTATTTTATGGCAATGAATGAAGAAAGCAGAGATTACAACCGAGGTGACGGGAAAAACTCCACGTGCTCAAATCATTTAATTGGAGGAACAATCGACTGTCATTGCTCTGTTGTGTGCTTGCATTTGATTTGTAAGTATTATATGTCTGTATAACAGTATGCACAAAAACGACACAGAAACAAACTCTTGGAAAATGATAATGCTTTAATAAGCCGTCCTTTGAATCAATCCCCTCGCTTGGAAGCACTATACCCCGCACCACCGGAACTCCCCCGGCTCTCTGCCCCAGAACTCGCACTCGTCCTCATCCTCATATTCCCACCCACACCGGTACTAACCCCTCCAGACCTACCAACACCCTGATAACCACTCCTCACAGGAGTTGGTTTCACAACATTTTTCCTACCCCCACCACTACCATAATTCCTCTTCCTCGACATTTCTGCCTCCTTCCTCCTTCGAATCTCCGCCATTCGTTTTCTATACGAACCATCCCTCGTGGGATCATATTCCTCCCGAAACTGTCCCAAAAGTAAACACAGAATCAAGCTAAATACGCCCAGAATTAACAATGTAAGTCCCTGCCACGAGACCGGTCGTGCCTCACGAATGGCAAAGGAACTTCGTCTTCCGTTGGCAAAGGAATTGATTTTCGCCACGGACGTTCGTGCCAATCGCCGTGTTTGACCAATGTTGAAATCGCGAAGGTGTATATTATATTCCAAGGAGTCTGCATCGTCTCGACTTCGTACGAGGAAGGGTGCGAGTTGTGCCGCGAGAGAATTTGGATCGTGAAGCATGGATTTATGACGGGATTGCATCTGTCGCTGCATTTTTTTGGAGGGGCTTTCTTCGTTGTCTTGTCCGTCGATGTCTGCGTTGTTACTTTCATCGAATAATTCGGGTGTGGGATCACGAAGGACTAATATGTAGGAGTTGTAATATCCATTTTCATCGGGACCAAACATTTTGGCAGAATAGGAAGATGATTTTTTGTATTTGTTCCTTTGTTGTTGCTTTTTGTACTTTTTATGCTCCTTCCACGGTTTATTTGGCCTTGCCTTCTTATTAGTAGGTCCTTCTCTATCTTCTTCCTCCTCTTCCATTTTTCGTTCTCCATCATACGACGGAGAAGCCAGTCCAAAGTTCTCCACAATGCGACCTGCTCCCTCTGGATCCCATAAAATGTTGTCGGCTCGTACGACTTGATCTCGTTTGAATTCTACGCGGACCTTGCGTTTGGTTTTAATACTCCGTGGGGCAAAGGAAACATTTCGCGGTGTGAATTTTTTGGGTTTGTTGATTGTTAACGAGCAGCCTGTGGACTTGCAGTCCAGCACCATGGAGGCTACATCATAGTAATAGAGGTAATCCTAACCAATGAGCAAACGAGCTGACTGACAACGCAACTCATCAACGCGACACGACACACGACTCACCGCTGCCGCGACTAATGAGCGACCACCCCATCCAAATGAAGACCAAGCTCCCAAAGAACCACATGTACGTGTACTTCGTCGCTCCTTCCGCCGAGCGAATGGCCTTGACGAGCGGCGCGTCCATCTTGATGGACTTACCGGATCCGTCGGGGCCGTTTGCGGTGGGGGCGAAGGTTGTTGGGAGGTCATCTCGTCGTCTTCGCAGCATGGTGAATAGTGTGGTTGTTTTTATATTGCTCTTATGTGGAAGATACCACCATGGAGTTGTCCTGGATGATTTCCGGGAGGATATCCCACCCCAGTCCTCCCCAGCTACGGTGCAATATTTGCACCGCACACATTGGTCAAATTCTTCATTTTTCTGACGGTGCAAATATTGCACCGTTAATTTTGAACAATTCCTTCATACAATGCAGAGAAAGCCCACATTTTGGAATTTAATTTTATAACACCCTTAGCTCTGATGATGCTGTCATGAGCTTGTTTATGTACATCCATCAAGTTTTCTGAATTATGCCACAGCTGGAAGCATGACTCATTGTTTTTCGCTTCCCATATTGACAAGCACAAAGTGGAACTTCACATAAATTACACATGAAACTTGTCTGGCGGTACTTCATATTCCCTTTGCACAAAGAGCGCATTTCTTCCTATTCTTTGTTGGATCAACATCATTGATGTTTACTTTCATGTGTTGATATGATGAACTGGAAAATTTGCGTAGTCTTGTTAAGGTTGGGTTTTCTGAAAATACTTCCAATTTGCGTCTTTTCACTGGCCAAGGGTGCTCCTCCTTAAACTTTTTGAAATCTTCTGTCAGTTGATCTTCCGCTGATACATTCACAAATGGATTCTGGGCCAGGGGTTGTGCTGACGGAACCGGGATGATTGCAAGAATTTCAATGTGTCAATGCCAAGTTGCAGAACAAAATCATTTAGAGTCAAATTCTCGCATTGCCTCCTCATCTGTGCAACAGTTGGATCCGTTCTGGCATTATGTTCATTATTGTCTTTCAGGAACTGAACAATTCTTCTTGCCTGAGCTACTCGCCAAGTATTTACCACCACCCCACAAATCATCCGTAAAATATAATGAGCTTCAAAAGAAACCTTGAGTCCCAACATGAACACATGATCCGACATTTCGGTGTTCTTATCCAATCCCCACTTTGATCTGTTGTAATCAAATTGCTGGTAGTGCTTGAATACACTGATTGGATTCATAGGGTGAAACATGTGTACATCAGGATCCGTTTCATTATTTGCTGTACTGGTGTCATCATTCCTTCCAGACAACACTACTCGATTGTATAATGCTGACCACATAGGAAATGGCTGATGCAATCATTAATATCTTCATCTGACATCCATGTTGGGCAGTCTCCTTTTTCAAATATCCATGATAATAACTCCTTGTCGATAGCCAACCAACAAGCGGTTCACCCACTGTTTTGAGCAACATGTAGTGATCCTCTCTAAGATCATGGCTGAATTCAACCACTACATACTGGATCACTTCCGACTCATTATCAAAAGCTACTGCAGTGACAAACAGCCCATACTTCAGATTTGTAACCATCGCCTGATGCAACAACTGTTTCCTATTTGAAGCTGGGACGCAGCCTTTAAAGATATCATCATCATACTTGCAAAATACAAGCTGACCATAATTCTGCACCGCTTTTGCTCCAGATATAGTCTTTCCTGTTTGCCTAGTTTTCATCTCTACAAAGAGAACCTGCTTTTCATTCTCATCAGATTCATGAGGCAAATCCGCCAAAATAATGGCATCTGGTGATACTGCTATCCATTCAGCTCCACGTTTGGACTGTAGCAAACCAACATCGAATACGCTGCTAACCCAAGGTTGTTGTGCCAATGGTTGAGCAATAAATGTTTCATTACGTGACCCTTGCTGCATATATTCTGTCGATCGATGTCTCCCAAACCATGATTTTGCACATGCCATGAACTGCTGCATTTTCAGTTCATCTGTGGATACAGATGCTTCATCCACAGTTTCTCCAAGAGTTCATGTGATAGGCTACAATGCATGTTAAGAAATAAGGGAGGATGATTTATATTGTTGGAATAAAGGAAAGAGAATGTCATACCTGTAAAATGAAAGCGACGTAATAGAAACAAATCAACGGTGCGCTGTCCTACTGTCAATGGTCCACAACTATTACTTAGAATGTCTTCAGCCATTTTACGTGCAGGGGATGTCATTCTTTCTGAGAAGAGATGATTTCCATTTATTCCAATATCAGTTTTGCGAATAGCTATCCAGAGATTTGCTCTGTGGTCATTGATTGATCCGCCAGTGTTGAAGAAGCAAATATCTTTCACTGCCTCTTTCTTATCAAACACATAACGAATTGCAAAAGCTTATACAGTACATTTTGCCCCATCACTCTCACGCAGATCAATGTCCTTCTTCGCATAAGTCACTTGAGCTCCTGCCGTTGGTGAACCCTCCAACACAAAATTCTTGAACATTCCCAATTTCAAATTCTTGTCCTTATCTCTCTTTGATTCCATCTTTTCAATGTAATTGTTGGCCTCTTTTGAAGTAATGAATGGATGATTTGACCCTACTGTGCTTGCAACAGTGGTCATCCTGTATCCTTTAAGTCCCACTGTGTGAAGCATCTTCATTTTGCCATATCCCCTGTCAAACTTGATAGAGATGTTGTGGTTTGAGGAGAGAAGTGTTGGAAAGCGGTTAACCAAACTCATTATGTTAGAGATTTCAGTTTCACCCTTCACACACAGACTTAGAAATAGGGCACCCTAGATTTAGGGCGCCCTAGAAACCTAAGGTTAGGGCCCTTAATTAGGCCGGCCCTAGAAACCTAGCCCTTAGTACGGCCCTAACCTACATTGGCGACTAGGTTTCTCGTTGAAACCTACAGAGCCCTAGATTCTGAAGGCTCTGGCCCTACGAACCTAGCCCTAGATTTTGCGTAGGTTGCCCTAAATCCACTTAGGGCCCAAAAAAAGGTACACTCGTAATAGTTTTACGTAGTTACCTCTATGCACACACGCACATCTGCGTGGCCTCTCGCTTTTTTACGTAGTTACCACTACGCACGTTCGTGTGGCCTACGCACGCACGTTCGTGTTGCCTTTTTCTTAGCAAAAATCACGCCTCTCGGTTTTTTATGTAGTTACCACTATGCATGCACGTTCGTGTGGCCTTCTTCTTAGCAAAAATCATGTGCCAGCAAGAGAGTGACAGTGCGACAGCAATCACCATCTCGACACTAGAAATACCCCCAGACTGCACACAGATCAATTTTTTTACCCCGCGGTCACATCAATCCCACCAAGACAATCTCATTATTCTTTTTTGCACGTGATATACATATCACCATGTAGATTCCCGCCGCCCAATCTCGTCTCATCTTGTGCTCCCTCCACACCCATCGCCACCATCCCCCCTCCACATCAATCGATAGGGGACTTCATTTCCGACGGTTTGACCTGCTGGTTGCCTTGAAATCCACCGGAGGCGGCGGCTAATAAAAAAAACAGTAAGCACACTGTTCATCATGTTGATTTGTTGTGTTTTGTTGCTGTCTGCACTGGACCGGATTGCAATTTGTCTTTTGAATGTACAAGCAACCAGATTCGCGTCCTCGGGGTTTGGCGACCTCGCAGGCATTCGGGAGTGTCACCACTTGCCGTCAAAGGATTTGGTTGATTGTTGATTCATGAATGCGATCATTTTTGATATGATTTGTTGCTGTCTTCACTGGACTGGATTGCGTGTTGTTTTTGAATTGATAAATCAACCAGATTCGCGTCCTCGGGGTTTGGTGACCTCGCAGGCATTCGGGAGTGTCATCACTTGCCGTCAAAGGATCTAGTTGATTGTTGATTCATTGCAACACGGTGATCTTGTCTCGTGAATTGGTTTTTTTTGCTTTGAATTAATGACGAGAATCGTATTAGCTTCAATTTGTCTTGTCTTATCTTATGTTTCAATCGTTGCTAATCTCATCTTTCCCTCTTCTCACATGGCATAGTGATCTTCAAAATTGTCATAATCAAATTCATTGTCCACTGACCGTTCTCCAGCGACGCACAGTCCATTGTTGAACATTAAAGATGACTTGTCACATTTGAGGTGAGGGCTTATGGTCGATTAGATCTCGTTTGGCTTGATGTTTAGTTTCTGACCCGGTTGTTGATATGGGATCATGTCATTCTCTTGTACATCAATCATCTGCACTCAAATGGTTTATCTCACGTCCAAATTCCCATTTTCATCGTCATCATTCCCCCCTTGTCTTTCTCGTGATCATCATAATTGGAACGCAGGACTACCTCATGTTCAAGTGCATCGCCCCCACAGTCCGAGCTATTCTTCCTGTAAGTACTTATGTTCAGTTGATTGTTGCATGAGATGATTCAACAGCTAAATCACCGCTCTAACTTCATTTCCCCAACTCCCCATCAATCCCAATTCTTATTACCATCAACAGGACCAAGAGTGATTATCATGATTTAGATCCATCTGCGCTCCGAGCAATTCTCTGGTGCTGCTTCCGGTAAGTAATTATGTTGAGTTGATTGTTGCATGAGATGATTCAACAGCTAAATCATCTCTTTTCCTCCATTTCCCCAATTCCCCATCAATACCAATTCTTGTCACCATCAAAAGGACCTCATCATGCCTAAGAAAAGAAACATATTTGTTGATAAAAATAAAAATAAGAAGCAACAAAAACTCTACAGCAACAAAAGTAGTGAACATGCTATCTTCCGGCTAAACCATCCCTCACTCATGTTGGAAAAAATGATATGTTTGACAGATGACATCTATGGACACAAAATTGCACATGGGATGGAAGGGCATCATTTTTGTTACAAGGTGGTAGGTTATGACTCTGAGAAAAAGGAGTTCACTGCCAAATACCAGTTGCGTATGATCAAAGATGTTGGATGTGAATGGAAGCATTTGGATGGAGAACGTGAAGTAATGGATGGATTAACCTATGAGCATGTGAAGGAAGGTTTGGAGTTGTACAATTGTGCTCTTGGCCGAATCAATTCCTATGAATATGACAAGACCAATGCTGCCAAAGAATCCTTGAAGAGAAAAGCAATCACTGCTGCATCTGTTGTCTTGCGAAGAGGATGTTGTTATGTCTGACTTTGAACAGGCAGCTCACGAGGCAAGAGATGATGGCGGATGGATGTCTCAGGCGGTTCTAGATGTGAGCTTTATTTATGCCAAGTGTGCCATTCCAATCCATCTTGACATTGATGTCACCTTTGTAATTCTTCACATGATCCAGGTTGAATTTAAATTAACCAGAAAACCAAGTAAACGGACACCTACTGGACTCGATACCCGTGAATGGGTTCACCGACTATTGCCGGAATATACTTTCATTCAACAAAAAATCCCGGCAACAATACGTGGAACACTGGAGTATGGAACAAGCGATTGATTTCGTTAGTCAACGGAAAACTAGCACAAAAGAATATCCAGGTTCTTGCTCGTGCGAAATTCTTGCTAAAAATGAGGTCGGGAGCTGAAGTGCCTCAGAAGCCTGGTACTGGTGCAGTTGCCGCCCATAAGATTTACTCTTTTGAAGAAGATCTCTATCATCACATACGCGAGGCTCTAATGATTCTATCCACAGGGTGCCCCATGAGTTTTTTCAACAACCCCTTTGTGAAGGATTGGTTGAGTAATCTTAACCCAAAGCATCGACCAGTCTACAGATTGAATTACTCCGTATTATCAGATGCATTTTAGATGTATTGCAGAATGAGGTAATTGAACTGATGTGTCTTATAATTTCATTTGCCAAATATTCCACTTACCATATGTTCTTAAACAAGATGCACAACATCGTATTAGAAGGATTATTGAAGTATAGGAATTCATTCATAGCATCAACTTCTGATTTCTGGCATGATCCAATGCGAAAGATGTCCTTTGGTGCCGCTATTGCCAACATTATGACTAACCATTACCAATTCTGTAACGGTCTCACCCTGGCAGTATCCCAAACTACCATTGAAGCAATGACAAGGGATAAATGCAATCAACTTATTAGCATCATGACTCCTAGCATTCTTAGGCTACAAATGCTATTGGACTTTCTATGTTTCGCCTATGAGAAAACTGGTTATAATATTGGTATTTGGTTGGAGGAAAATCATCGTGCAATTGGTATAAAGCCTGATTACATTGGCTCACATACAGTTGATGGTGCTGGAAATGCTGGTGCCTCTGTTGCTACACTTGAGTTGCATACGAGTGAAGAGCGTTCTCAGAAGATCGTTGCTGACAAATGTGATGCTCACAAATGCAACATCACTGCAAACATTGCATCAGGAACCAGTGACCATGTGACGAACTTGAATCCAGAACTTGGTGAGGATCTGAAACATCTTCATGAGTGGCTGGGAAAAATTGAAAGGAGTGGAGAACGGAAGAAGGTACTATCTACTGTTCAAGCAGAGCACAGCCGTAAGAAGACTACACGAATCAAGACAGCTGTCTCAACAAGATGGAATTCCAGACATAGTGAAACAGTGTGTGAAAATACTAATCAGTATGATATAGATATTGCCATCCGTCGTATGGTTTGTGTTTGTGGAGTTGATGAGCAATTATACATTGAGTGTGAAAAAAAAGATTTCTCTGGTGCCTACATTGACAAGAATCAGTGGTCTGTTTACCAACAATATGGGGCAGCTCTCGAACCGTTGAAAAACTTCTCTGAATTTTGCCAGTCTGCTCAAGTGATTGTACATTGGGAATTGTTTGAAGCGCAACAAGCTCTTGAATTGTTAGCTGCCCCTTTTTTTGTAATGTACGGGAATACTTCCAGCAAGAATCATGGCACTAGCAGGATGGCTGAGGACTTAACTAAGAGAGAGATATCTTATGTTGTTATTAGCGAGGATCATGTTATGAATATGGACGAGCATGCCGCAAAGTACAACGAGTTGACTGAAGTTGTGATGATGTCATCCATTGAGCTATCCCGTCGCATAGCATGGCGCCAATTTGCTACGAGACTGGGTTTTGTCAAGAGATTGAAAACGGTGAGCGGTGTCAAAAGTGTTGACTTGGATGGTGTTGTTAGTGCTTCCCTTATGGCAGGTCTAGAAGTTTAATCTACTTTGGGTGACTACAAGATCCTTGGCGCCATTATAAATCCACTTCTTCAGTGCGAGGAACGTATGATTGATGCAGGTATATGCACTCAAGAGCAGTTTGACAATGGAAAGGATGATTTGTTGGAACGGATGACAAGGTTTTATGAGAGGAAGAGTGAGACAGTTGATATTCAGGATGTGAATGGAAGTCCAGTGAGGACGAACAAGTATAGTAAATTGCAAGCAGGTTGTGTCGATAGTAGCTCCAGTCCCCAGCAGCAAGCAAAGGACGCTTATTTACCTGAAATGAAACCAGTCAAGGTTATTGGCTCAATTGATGATGCAGGTGATCCAAAGGAACCTGTTTATGAGCTTGGACCAGTTCAGAGAAAGGGCAAGAATCTTGATAACAAAAAGAGAAATCATGCCGATTATATAGATGAAAAAGGAGGGTATGATATTGTTCATTATTTGAATGATTTTTCTGACAGATTTCCTGCTATCAGCCATGTAGGAATTGGGCAGCTATGTCCTCATATATCTACTGAAGTTGACTGTGAATCCTTGTTCAGTACAGCTGGGTTCATGTCACATCCACGAAGAGCCAATACAAATATTCGAACTTATGAAAGATTAGTAAAGGGGAAACATTGCTTGCAGAGGATTTACTGCCACATACCTTCAGTTTACAGACTCTACATGCTAAGACACAAGAGTGGAGACTGGGACGAGAAGGAAAATTGTGAAGATGATATGTTTTACAGGTAGAAAAGGAAATCTGGAAAGAAATGTATCCACATCATAGTATAGAACTAGAAGAGGAATCTGAATCAGATGAAGATGGAGAAGCAAGTGTAGAAGAGAGTGAGAAAGTAAACATTAATGAGAACAGTGATGAAGATAACGGGGATGATAACAGTGATGGTGATAGCAGCTGTAGCAGCAGTGGAAGTGATGTTGTAGTACTTGAGAGTAAAAGGAGGAAGAAAACGCATTAAATTAATGTTAAAACATGTATAATCATTATCTAGGTGCAACTACATTGTTGTTAGCTATATCTAGTAGCTTTAAAAAGTGCCAAAAAATTAGCCCTAAAGGTTCGGCCCCATAGGTTCTTGTAGGGCGCCCTAGATTTTTTGGCGTTTTGAAAGCCCTAAACCTAGGTTAGGGCTGAAAAATAAAGAAAACCCTAACCTAAGGTTACGGCAGCCTTTGGAGGCAAAGCCCTAACCTACGACTTAGGGCAGCCCTATTTCTAAGTCTGTTCACACGTAAATGCATCCCAAGAATGCATCCTAAATGAGAATCTGCAATGGCATCAACAACAGGCCCCTCTTTCCCAGCTTTGCGATAGCTCAAAGTCTTGCACTCTACATCATTAGAACGAGAGCCTATTAGCGCATCATCTAATACCAATTCACCGCTTCTCTTGTTCATAATAAGTTTGATTGAAGATGCAAACATTTTCTCTTCCAACTCTTCAGATTTCTCAATCGATTTTTGTTTTGCATCCATGTATCCTCAAGTGTATCTTCACCACTTCTACCTGAAACATCATAGCCACGAATGCGAGGAATGATGTCGACAAATCTTGATTGTGATGTCAGTATACTATTTTCTGACTTTTCAAGAGGAAGGAGAAACTGTTTATATGCAACTGGAGTAGAGAGGCGGAACCGACTTCAAATTAGGAAAGTAGCTATGACTTCGTACAATTCTGCAATCGTTCTAACAGGTTGCTTGCCATCCTTAACAAGTTGTTCAGAAAGATGCTCTCTGAGTTTCTCAGCTACTTCAGGATTCAGCAGTGACATGAAAGTGTTGGGATCATCATGATCCAGTCCAAACCTATTTAAATGTGAGCTCATATTAGATTCAATCTCTTTGTTTGTTTGACAAAATCCATTTCTTGCATACTTGTTGATGAATTCTTCTTCTGTCATGATAGTACATGAAGAGGTATTTCTGGGCATGACAATTTGTCATCCACCATCTTAAACACAGCTCCTTATTGCAGATGGAAGACTCTTAATGAGTCTTGTTTTTTGAGGCAATGAAAGAACTCTTTCTTCCATAATCAAGAAAATGAAAGGATGGCTTTGATGTCTAAAGGATGGCTTTGTTATCTATGTCCAGGGACATGAAGAGTATCAGCACGGATGTGACAAGTATGGCGGGGAAAATGGTATAACTCCTGATAAAAATGAACTTACGCCTGAATTCAAATGTCACTAGATGCGTGCTGAAGAAAGGAAGAGAATGGTGAAGGTTTCGTTGAAAAATTCCATCAGGGAGCCGAGAACCGGAGAAAACAGTGACATGAAGAGTTAACTTTCATCAAGGACGACTCTGGATCCAAATGGACTTACTGCTGAGTTCAAATGTCGCTAGATGCGCGCTGAAGAGAGGAAGAGAATGATGCATGTTTCGTTGAAAAAGTCCATCAGGGAGCCGAGAACCGGAGGAAACAGTGACATGAAGAGTATCAGCATGGATGTCACAAGTGTGACTGGGAAAATGGTATAACTCCTGATCCAAATGGACTTACTGCTGAGTTCAAATGTCACTAGATGCGCGCTGAAGAGAGGAAGAGAATGATGCATGTTTCGTTGAAAAAGTCCATCAGGGAGCCGAGAATCGGAGGAAACAGTGACATGAAGAGTTAACTGTCATCACGAATGTCACAAGTGTGGCAGGGAAAATGGTATAACTCCGGATCCAAATGGACTTACTGCTGAATTCAAATGTCACTTGATGCGCGCTGAAGAGAGGAAGAGAATGGTGCATGTTTCGTTGAAAAAGTCCATCAGGGAGCCGAGAACCGGAGGAAATAGTGACAGGAATAGTTGTGTTTGTCATGGAAGACATGGGTGGTTATGCCAGAGATGGCAATGTGGTGTGGCATCTGGCTGTCTGTGTCCAACTGTTCCAACTTTTTCCGTGTTTTTCTGGCACAACTTCTCTAAGGTATTACTTATGCCTAGCATTCTCGTGTTAAGAGACCAAAAATGAGGCCTAAGTATTTTTAGCCAAATAATGATGCCAAAATGAAATTACCTTTTGATGGCAAATGAGACTTTTTATATTTCTACGCGAGGGACGTAGGAATCATCCTCCTTATGGTGCAATAATTGCACTATAAGGATTAAGATGGAGAAAGCTAGTTATGGTGCAATTATTGCACCATAAGAAAAGGATGGGGATATGATCAGATAATATGATATGCACTGTGACCGCTTTTATCGTCAAAGTAGAATCAGGTAGAAATCTCTTGGAGCGGGTTGATGTCTGTTGTTGTCCCGGGATCGGTTTTAAATCCTTGATCATACCCCCTAAATTGCATGATCTTTGGGACATTCGAGGTACCTTGGGGGCATTAAGGCTGTGAATTTGTTCCTCAGATGGCCGTATGTTGAATCTTTTTTTTCAATCTAGCGTGTCCTACTCTCTTTGGACTAGGAATCTAATTGCAGGTGATACTGTAATTTAATATGAATTATGAGCTACAGGAAGTAGCAAAGATAGTTTTACAATAGAAAACTAGATCGTATGAAACTGCCTAGGATATCCTCCCCCATGAAAGTAGGAGCTTGCGACGTAGTGTCATTGTTGTGTCCTAGCAGTCAGTTGCTTGGGTAGTAGGGGCGAAGACGTCTGATGGCGATGTCTTCCTTGAAATGTCCTCAATGAATTCGAACGTTCCCGTTGGAGTGTACTTGGAGGATGGGAAATGGGCCTTCGGTTGGTGAAGAGAGCTTGGCTTTCCTTTTGCGCTCGTAGGGCTTCTGAACGATAAGAACTAAATCTCCGATTTTGTACTCATGTGCCTTTCGATTCTTGTTTTCTTTCTTGTTGTTTTCGATTGCTTGGAGGCAACTCTGGCGCTTTAGTAGTTGCCAATCTACTTTCACTTGCTGGCGGAAAATCATGTCCATTCCGAAGACAAGTTGGCTTGGGTTATGTGGCGCATTGGAGGGTACTGTAGTCCTGATTGCCCATGCTCACGACTGGAGGAGATGATTGATGTCATTGCTCCAGTTGTCAAGGGTGTAGACGGAAGTCCGTAGGTGGTCGCCAAGGGTCAAATGAAGACGTTTGACTAAGGCTTGGGTGGTTGGATTCTTGACTTTCGTTGGTTTTGGAGTTATGTCATAGCTGACAAGTAGCTCCTGGAATTCTTCTCTGATGAATTCCTGTCGTACCCAACTTCCGTGGGTCGTGGATATCGACAAAGCCAGTTTATGTCAAACTGGATGGCTACGACTCGAGAAGATGCTGTAGGGATGAGGGCGAGTTCGGCCCAGTTGGTACAGGCGTCTACCATCGTGAGTACGAAGATTTCGTACTTTGATTCGGTCGTCATTGGTCCATCGTTGATCTTGACGGTCCATGGTCCTGCACAATTGACGTGGACTTTTTCAAATGGCTTTTTGTCCAGGAGCGCTGGTACCAAAGGAAGAATGCCGTAGTTTGGCTTGCCTACTATTTTGTGGCATTGGCATTGGTCGCACGTTTGAATGTATTCTTCGATTTGGCTGCACATGCCCTTCCAGTAAAAATTCTGCGTGATTGAATTTAGGGTTCTTGTGGATCCGGGGTGGCAGAGGTTGCTGTGGTACCAGTCAATGACTCGGTGCTGCAAGGTGGCTGGCATGATGATTTTGCCGTCGATGGTATGTACAGACGCGGTACCAGAGTTGAGGGCACCAAACCTGTCGTTGGAAGCGTGATTTTGCAGTGCTTCCTGGATTTTCTTGTCCTCGATTTGTTCCTCTTTCAAAAGTTTCATGGAGAGAGGGAAATCGCAGTTGGTGTCTCCGTCCAACTCGTCGATAACGTATATTTCTGTGGTGAGGTTGGTTGGGAGCTCATCCGTCATTGGTAGCCTGCTAAGGCCTTCTGCTCAGGTGTTGGGCTCTCCGGCAAGGTGCTCAAATTTTGCACCGTACTCTTGGTTGAGGGTGAGTCGTTGGTGGAGGACTCTGAGATTGGTATGTTTTGTTTCGATGTTTGTGAGGTTTTTATGGTCGTATCGAATGAGGATTTCACATCCGTAGATGATGTCATGAAAAATCAACAAACTTCGTGGGCTGCAAGTAGCTCTTGTTCGCCAACGGTGTACGTGAGCTGTGCGTTGTTAAACTTTCTTGAGAAGGTGCTGATGACGTGCTCCGACCCATTGGTTTCTTGGGTTAACATTGCTCCCATGGCATATTTTTGGGAGGTGTCGGGGTACACGATGAATCTCTTGTTCTGGTTCGGGTAGGTACAAAGGATGGCATTGGAGATCTCAGCTTTTACCATGTCGAAGGCTTCTTGTTCCTTCTCCCCCCAGGAGAATGGTACATCTTTCTTAGTGAGATTTGTGATGGGAGCTAAGATTCGGGCTCTGTTGGGGATGTGGTTTTTAATGAAGTTTATCGCCCCGAGGAACTCGCAAACTTTCTTGACGTTCTTCGGGGGAGCGATTCTCATGATCGCTTTGATCCTCTGGCGGGTTGGTTGGAAACCCGATTCCTTGAGGAGGAATCCCAAAAATTCTACCTCTTTGGCACAGAGCGTAGATTTGGTCAGATTCACTTGCATTCTGGCGTCTTTGAGGCGTAGGAAAATTTTGTCGAGAATGGCAAGATGGCTGTCGAAACAGTGGCCTTTGCCATGGAAGATGTCGTCGAGATACCGGTTGGAGTTACTCGCTGGCATGTCAAGAAAAATGCCAACCATTCTTGCTTGGAAGATATCTGTTGCTGGCCATGTGCCCATTGGAAGAGTGAGGGGTTGGAAAAATCCGAAGGTGGTGACGATCGTGAGTAGAGCTTGGGTGGCTTGAGCAAGGGGAATTGATAGGTATCCCATATTGAGGTCAATGGTGCTCGCGAATACTAAGCCGTGGATATTTTGAAACATTTCGTCAATTGCAGGGAGGGGTACTCGTTCCGTTTCAGTACGCTGTTGATGCATTGAAAGACCATGATGCGGCGGATCGTCCCGTCTTTTTTGGGTATGCTGAAACATGGTGATGTCCATTCACGTTCCTTTACCTCTTCAGCTGAAAGCTCGCGAAGTGCGCCGATGTTGCACTGACGGTACACTTTGTCTTTGAAGATAGCGCGATTCTTGAGAGGGGTGGGGGCCCTGGAAAAGGTCCTTGTGTTTGCGTAGGACGGCAAGCAGCTTTCCTTTTTGCTCTGCGTTCAAGTGAAAGCAATTCTCTACGATATTGTTGAGGTTTGCTTTTGCATATTTTGCTGCTACGAGTGCTTCGGTTGCAAAGGTTTCACTGGGAGTTTCAGTTGGTTTTGGCTGTGGCTGTGTGAGGAGCCGGGATTTCTGCTGGATGATGCGTTCTGCTGTCCAATAGTTGTGTGGGACCATCCCAATTTCACACTCTCCCCACCAGATCGTGTTTTCGCGTACACTCGTGTCAAGGTCGAGGAGCCTCATGGTCTCTTGACCAATGATGAACCCGTAGTTGGCCATTTCGGAGCATTCCTTGGGTAGGACCATCAATTCGATGGAGAATGTCCTGTTCATTGAGAGGCAGGGCAACATTGCCCCTTCGAGTTTGAGAACTTTCGTGGAGGAGAAAGTTCCGTTGGCTGTGGCAAAAATCTTGGGACTGCTGGGGGTGGTCTGAAGATTCAGTGCTTCTGCCATGTCCCACGAGATTAAGCATTTGTCGGTGCAGCATTGGTCGAGCAATGCTTTGCATGCAACCCTTTTTTTCTTGTTGTCGAGAAGGGTGATGATGGTGATGGGGTGGAGACTTTGGTCCCCATTTTCTATACCAATTCCCATTAATTCGGTACGAGATGCGTGGCTGTTGCAGTAGGATTCGTCGTCTGGCTCACAGTCGCTCTCGAAGTGGACTATGGCGGACTTGTTCATCAAGGATTGACTCTTGGTACTTTTGACCTCTCTGCGCCTTTTGCTTGACGTTGCTGGGCTGGAGGAGGTGGTACAAGGTGTGGTTTGCCCTCCGTTGTTGCTGGAGGTTTGATTGCGCCAGTTGTCGGGGCATTCTCCCCGCGTGTGCGTTCCATTGTGTTTTCAGCAAGGAGCTGCATCTTTGCGCTCGCGGCTGCTGGTACCGTCCGAGATACTTGATTGTTCCGGTCTCAATTGCTGTTGCGACTGCCGGATTGGTTGTTTGCGTCGGACTCTCTTTTGAGAAGAGTCATGATTTGGCAGCAGAGTTCGACAATGTTGTCTCTGTCATGCAATTCGTCCCCACCCTTGTCATAGAACTTGAGGCTGGCGGCGGTCTTGAGGTTCTTGGGGATGACTCATCGAGCCATCTCTCTGTCCAAGAATTTGTCGGCCTCTTCACAGAAAAGTTCGAGGTCGTCATTGATTTCGAAAAGGCGTTCGACGGCACCCGTGTGGTCGTGGCCTTTGCATGTTACTTCCCCGAATTCCATCACATCACGTTGGTCGTTGATGGCTTCTTTCCCAAGGTACTTCGAGTTGACCTTCTGGATCAACTTTTTAATTTTTTTGTGTTGGATGAGAGCATCGCTGGCATTGTGGTTGCACGCACTTTTGACGATGTCGCTCCAATATTTTTCACACCATCCTTCACGTGCTCTTCCTCCAATCTGGCAGAGAACTTTCCATCGGCCTCCTTCGAAGAGGTCGTATCGATTGCCGAGCTTGAGAAGTTGTTTTTCCAATTCAAAAAGAAATTCGGGTGGATCGCCGCCGCGGAACATGTAAACCATTTCCTTGATGTCATTTCCTTCACTGTCCTTGAAGGACACCTTGATCTTGTGCTCGTTTTGTTTGGCACGCTTGATCTTGAGGAGAGCCTTCGATTGGCTTGTCATCGACTTGCTCTGGTGGTTTCTTCCGCCGTTCCTGTTTTTGGTGCCGCCATTGGCCTTCTGCGCTTCCTCGTTCTTCGTCATTGATGTCATCACCGTGGAGGTGTCTTGATTCTGTCATCAAGAGACCCTAGTTACTTTGATCAAAATGTCCTATTCTCTTTGGACTAGGAATCTAATTGCAGGTGATAACTGTAATTTAATACAAACTATGAGCTACAAGAAGTAGCAAAGACAGTTTTAAAATAAAAAACTAGATAGTACGAAACTGCCTAGGATATAGCGAATAAAAAAATTCACGGAAATCGTTAAGATACATTCAAGTTTGTTGTTCAAACGAATCTTGAATCGGTGAATCACATTCCCGCCATATCGCCCCGCCACATCACTACACATGAAACGTACTCCCACATCGCTTTTCCTCCCCATGAGATTTGTCGCATTCAAGCTCTTTAGTGAGCTCATCAACCCCTCTCCTATCTGGGCCATCACTCAAGGAAAATCCCACGACTCCGGTCCAAGACGTGACAGGGTGCATAATTGCCACCCTCAGACAAGTAACAGGGGTGTGTCCAGTATGTCCCCTGTTATGACAGAAGACTCCCCCTGTTATGAGAAATGTCATGTTTCAGGTCGGTGGATTGTTGTGTTTGATGGACACGTGGAATGCTGTGGACAATTTTAACATAGATTCGACAATTTGCAGAAACGATTTGAATGGTTCAAATCATACCCCCGATTCGACAATTCGAGCTCTGTCAAATTGATTTTCAAATGGATTTTCAAATGGATTTTCAAATTGTTAGCAAAAAAGATTTACGATCGTATGATTCGTATGAACAAACTCAATAATTTTTGTGTGAATCGTGTACTAATTTTTTAGCAATCAAGCTTATGATTTGACATCTGACATCCAGGGAACAAACTCACAGCCTAAGGAGGGTGATGGAATCTTGTAAATTATTAGGGTTAGCCTAACCCTGCCTAACCCTAAGCCTAATACTAACAACACTAACACAACACTTACACTAACCTCTTAATCACAAGTTTGTGTTCTCAATGATTGCTTAATTAAAATAACATGTGACAAATGTAGGGTTAGGGTTAGGGTTAGGTTAGGGTTAGGATTTTGCTTTTACAATCATATGGGAGGGCTGTGATCATGAATGTAGAATGTATTAGAAAGTAAAATAAGAAATTACCTGTGTATCACAATCACAATCATGTAGATTGGTTTCCAATGAACAGAATTAATTGTCATTTTAACATTGTTTCACTTGTTCCTATGAGTTATTTGTACTTATTTTCATATTTATTTTTATCTGGCTGTGTGACTATGCAACATGCTTTGTTTGATCATCTCTGATCTCTGATGGTTTCTCAAATCTGATGATTTTCGACTTTGCGATCGGGAAATCCTACGATTCAAGTTAATTTCGAGATCAAGAATTCTCGCAAAATAGTTGGAAGCAAGACTTTCAAGAAATAGAAAGAGAAGAAGAAAACTATAGAAATAAATAAAAACATATTTTTCTAACTAAAATCCCCAGGGCACCCAAGACCTTTTTCAAGGCCTTATTCTATAATACACCCCTTGGAGAGGCAATTGAGAGGAGGGCAACTAGTAAATCAAGCCCAGAAGGCCCCAAGCCACAAGAGTGTGAACGGAGCTCAGAGAAGTCCAAGCCACCCACCTCCTACATCCCCACTGCCATGGACACCCCCAAGGTGGTCAACAAAATCAAGGTAACAAACAAAACAACCTTGTCTGTCACCGTCTTCAATGAGGGGAGCCCTGAACAGTTCCTCAACCATGTCCAAACCTCAATGGAAATAATTTCCCAGAGAAGATTATGCATCGATTATGAGGAAGCCTGCAAGGCAGATAAAAAGGCTGAGGAAAATGCTGAAGAAAAACTGACTGCAGCCACTGCAACCAAAGCCAAGTATAAGGGGACGGATGAAAATTCCCCCATCCTCCAGTCATGGAACAAGGCAACTGCTGCCAAAATTCGCACTAGTGAGGCCATAGTGTCTGCTGGCCACGCGATCTTCCTGGAGTACTCCACTCAACTATTGGAGACTGCCCGTTGTCCTTGGACCACCATCGTCAGGGCGCAGATCAACTGCAAACCCTCGATGGATGTGTATGGGACCGAACATCCCACAAAATGCCCGGCATTTTGGAACTCCATTTTGGAGTGTGTCCAGTTGCATCTGCAGACTGTCTTTAGGACTGATGCAGCAGAGCAGGAGCGTTTCTACATCAGCAATGGGCTGAAGAAACCAAACAGAGTACCCATCAGGGACTTTGTGCAGAGGATCCAACACCTTAACGGGTATGTGGAACTCTTACCGTGCCCGTTTTACTCTTCGAAGGCTGCAAAGTCAACAAAAGTATGCCGGCCATTTGATGATGCTGACCTGGCAAGCCACATCCTCATTATGGTTCCTAGGAACTGGCAAGACCAATACAAGCTCAGTGGAGCTTTGCTAGCACAAAGTGTCAGGGAACTTCTCAAAGTCCTTGAATTCATCAAGAAGACCTACCCCACCAAGAAGGTTGGAGAAGGACCCAAGACTGCAGCCAAGTCTAACGACTCATGTAAGAAGATGATGGTCTGTTTTAAAGACAGGATTCCGAAGAAACCTCACACAGAGAAGTATTGTTCTCTCTGCAAGAAACATGGGGGCGCACATACCATCCACAACACTACAGATTCCCGGAAGTATGATTCCAATGGGACCCCAAAGCCAAGGTTCAAGGGAAGAAAACCACATGGAAACTCTCGTGGACCCGAGAGACCTGCTTGAGGAGGAAGTAGCTATGCACAGCTATCAGCTAAAATCAAAAAACTTATGAAGTCCAACAAGAAAATGAAACTCGCTATCAACGAGAAGAAGCGTAAGCATCATGACATGAGTGACAGTGATGATTCAGACTCATCATGAGATGATGGGTTGGGGAGTACTAGGAATTAATGTAACAAATCCAACTGTAATGACATGATGAACACTTATCCTAGTCCGATTAAAACTACCCCATGTGCCAATACAACATTTTCTGATTCAAACAACACCAGTGTGAATCTAGCAGAAGACCTAGGAAATTGCCCAGCTGAACTTACACAGATTGAAACAATTGCCAAATTGTTGGACCCCGAACTGTCGGGTGACCTTTTCAATAGTGTGAACCCCCCTTTGACAGGTAAAGAAGGACGGGTCACTACTGTAGTAGCAAAAGCACGCTATAAATTGACTGAAAATCCAGCCCCTAAGAACATCGAACACTCTACAGGGAGCCATACCAGTAACATAGTCATCAGGATCATACTAGATAGTGGATCTGACGGTGACCTCCTGTTCCATTCAAAAGGAACGGAGAAACGCTTTCCCTACTTGACTAGGCAGGTGCCAAAGTCTTGGCACGCGTCAAATGGGAGCTTCCTAACCAAAAGACGGAGCGAAATTAACTGAAAGTTTTTGAGTATTCAAACAGTAAGGAGTACTTAGTGACTCCAGATGTAGTAGAGTATGACAAGAAAAAGATGACCAAGCAAGCATTCGACCTCATTCTTGGATGTCAAACCATGAAAGAGCTTCGAATTGTTCTAGATTTTCAAACAAAAGAAGTTACCATTGATCAGGTCATTTTGCCAATGAGAGACATCAATAGTCTGACCATATCAAACTTGGATAAAGCCTGGGCTGTCAACAACAGGATGGCAAGTGAACCACAAAGTACGCAGGAAGCGACACAGCAACTTGTACATATCTTAGATGCTAATTATAAAAAGGCAGACCTCCAATCCATTGTTAGCACCAATTGTACTCACCTTAGTCTCCAAGACCAAAACTTGTTACTGGAGTTACTCACAGAATTTGAGGAACTTTTTGACAGAACACTAAGTGATTGGAGCACAGAGCTCGTGCCCCTTGAACTCAAGGAAGGCGCAAAGCCAGATCATGGCAGGGCATACCCAGTACCTAAATCTTGCAAAGAAACAACTACAAAAGAACTTAAAAGAATATTTGGACTGGGAGTGTTCAAATTTCAGCCCGAATTGAAATGGGCGTCACCATCATTTATCACTGCAAAGAAAGATGGAACTGTATGCTTTCTCACTGATCTTAGAGAAGTGAATAAACAACTAGGTAGAAAGTCGTCCCCATTACCAAAAATCAGTACAGTTCTGCAAAAGCTAGAAGGCTTTACCTATGCTATAACCCTAGATTTAAACATCGGTTACTTTACCATAAGATTGGATCCCGCATCCAAAATTTGTAACCTCATTTTCCCGTGGGGCAAGTATTCTTACTTCCAAGTGCCAATGGGCATTGCAGGTTCGCCAGACATCTTTCAAGCAAAAATGTCAGCACTGATGACAGCCTTAGAATTCTAAAGAGCTTACCTTGATGATCTCTTATGTATCACAAAGGCAAACCTGGAAGACCACCTTGACAAACTGAAAATGGTGCTTACCAGGCTATGCAAGGTGGGCTTGCAAATCAACGCCCAAAAATCATTTTTCTGTGCCATGGAAACAGAATATCTAGGTTATACCCTCACACATACAGGGATCAAACCTCACCAGAAAAAGGTTCAGGCAATTCTCGCGATCTCACCACCGGAAAATGTCAAAGACCTCGGTAAATTCCTGGGCATGGTCTAGTATTATAGAGATCTTTGGGCAAGATGCAGCAAAGTGCTTGCCCCATTCACCTCCCTAGTAGGAGAGTGTGGTAACGCAAAGGTCACCAGAGCCAATGAGACAAAGAAACGTCCATGGTACTGGGACACAGTGCATCAAAAAGCAATCGATGACATGAAGACTTCAATTGCCAAGGATGTAGTCTTAGCCCGCCCTGATTATTCAAGGGAATTTGAGGTATACACTGATGCATCTCCTAAACAACATTGATCATTTATCACCCAGAGTAATAGGCCACTTGTATTTTTCAGCAGAAAGCAACAGAAGTACAGTGTGACCAAACTAGAACTACTGGCCATACTGGAAACACTAAAAGAGTTCAAAGGCTGGTTGTGGGGACAAAGATTAAAAGTCTACACAGACCATAAAAATTTGATCCAAGATGCCCTCGGACTAACCTCCGACCGTGTCTACCAATGAAGATTGCTTCTTGAGGAATTTGGCCTGGAAATTGTTTACATTAAAAGCACACATAACACTGTTGTCGACGCCATCTCTTGCTTAGACGTTGTATAAATCCGAAATGAACACGAGAACTGGATGATGTTCACAAAATGCTGGTGTCATTACACCATGCAAGAAGAGAGTGCCATAGCCACATCTGCATACCAAGAGGATGTGAATCGGGTATTTGCAAACTGCAGTGAAGAAGACATAATCTACCCATTAACAGTACAAGAGATTGCCCAAGCACAAAAACTTGATACCAGCTTGAAGACGCTTGAAGACACTTAAGACCAGTACTCAACACAATTGGTTGAGAGTACAGAAATCCTATGCAAGGATGGAAAAAACATCATTCCAAAAGAACTTCAATACAGTGCAGTTAGTTGGTACCACCACTATCTACAGCACCCTGGACACACTAGACTCAACGAAACCCTTTGTGCTGCGATGTACTGGAAAGGTATGCAAAATACCATCCGTAAATATGTCAAAAACTGTCATGCATGCCAAGTCAACAAGTGGCATAAGCATAAGTATGGGAAACTCCCTACTAAATTTGTCATCCTAAACCCTTGGGAAGTACTATGGGTGGACCTTATTGGCCCGTATACGATTAAAGGTAAAGATGGGACAGTAATTGATTTCATGTGTCTGACTATGATTGACCCAGCTTCTAGTTGGTTTGAAATAGTTGAACTGCCGGTAATCACTGAGGCGATTATTCCCCTGGATACAAAAGAGCGTAAGGGCAAAATGACCCATGATGAACATAAGTTAGCATTCTTTGATAAATCATCAGGAATGATCAGCAACTTAGTGAACAGGACCTGGTTTAGTAGGTATCCACATTGTCAATACATAATTTATGACAATGGAAGCAAATTCAAACCTCACTTCAAAGCCCTATGTGACTCATATGGGATCACGAGTAAGCCTACCAGTGTCAAGAATCCACAAGCAAATGCTATTCTAGAACGAGTACATCAGGTGATATCATCTATGCTCTGTACAGCTGAAATAGACATGGCCCCTTCAGTAGAGCCAAGCGATATAGGTAAGTCCGTGACGAATGTCCCTTGGGCCATTTGCTCAACTTACCACACAATATTAAAAGCCTCCCCAGGATGGCTACCAGCTCAGGTCAGAGAATAAAATTGACATGTTCTGTAACATCTGCATTTGTTCCCACGGGTTCTTACCTGTTCCTATATCAAACGTATTCCCTCTGATAACTGATGCCTGCAAGACAGGCCATTATGCCAAAAATCAGTCAACTATCAACAAAGTATCTATGTTATTTGCCAATTATTGATGTGATTGAAAAATCTTGATATTATCAAATACCTGATACTTGGTTAATGGTTGACTGACTTTTGGAGAAGTTACCTGTCTTGCTTGTTTACAGGCCATCAATCAATGTTGAACAAAAAACTATCGACCAGTGGCTTAAAAATTTTAGCTTTGGCAGACAGCTGCATTGTATCCTCCTTGTCATACCTTGCATTGATATCCTTCTTGTCTTCACCCTACATCCATTGAACACATCCATCACAAATGACACCTAATAATGTTGGGTGAGAAGTGATGGACCAGAGGAAAACTTACCTATCTACCATTCAAAGCCTGAAAGTTTTTATTCAACAATCTCATTATAATCCTTGAACAGCCATCATTGTGTTGGCAAAGAAAATCAGCACTGGGCTGCAGTGGTTGCAATAAAGGTGTATCATTTAAGGTCAACAAAAAGCAATCATGCCTACACTGGATCAATTGTTGAAATCAGAGCCACACTCATTACAGCAATGAACCATTTAGAATTTGAATTGATGAGTGTTCCAGACGAGAAGCAATGCTTGGATTGATTGTTCATTGTTGTGTCATGATTGTACAGTGATTCCAAAAGTATGTATGACTCACCATGGTTTAAAGGGTGACGCCAGTACACTGGATGGTGGACTGCCATAAACACAGAACAATAAGCCTCCAAATTTCGCAAAAGCTGGATGTTGGAATCGGGGACAACACGCTTTATGACCTCTGCAGTATGCAGTACTCAGTTATCAATAGAGGAGCAGGCCAACCCGTTGCTTCAATAGGGGGACAAGGCAGTGGTTTTCATGAGTCTTGCGTTAAATGTTCCACATTAACGTGACCACAAAAAACGTTGTTGTTGAAATGGAAAGTAGCCAGGATATTGATGTTCAAGACGGTTTCTGTTTAGGAAATATAATCGAGAGATTGATACCATTAACTTTCAGTACATAACGTTACACGTTACGATGTATACAATTGGGTTGTCGCTTGATTCGGCCTGTTAAGCGACAAGTTTAGATCAACTGCAATCAAAAAGTCTACTCTTATTTAACAAATCAAGATCACTATCTTCGAACTTACAGCAATGCAATGCAAAAAGAAATTGTTCCACTGCGACTTGTAGCGTGTGTTTAAGTCTTTATGATCGATGTCTTCTTTCCCACGCCGAAAAATCACACGCAAAACTTTTGGAATTCCTACCTTCGCAGCACAATCATACTCGCTCTTGCTGTGTCTATCAGTAAAGCCCACAATTAGATCGCAATCAGACCGATGAGTCAACTTAGTCTTCTTGAACATTGCAGCCGCCAATTTCAATAACGCATTGGATGGACTTCGTCTTGGCTGTTGTTTCCTTAATTCGCCACTAGATCCTTTGGTGCGAATCTGGTACGATGTGGCGAAAACAGAGCTCGCGGGTGATCCACAGACACTAGCAATCGAATCGTCTTCTGGCCCTTTTAAACTGACAGACACAGGCAGAGCGTAATTGGAAGAGAGGAATAAATTATTACTCGCACGATCTCGGCGAATTCGACATTTCCTAGGGCCAATTTCGCATTTGCACTCAACTGGGTTGTCCATATTTGCACTGTGGGGATCATCGCTCGCGTCGTCTAAAAACAGGCCAGTAAGTGTGAAATCATCTGAAAATACTGATCCTTCGCTGGAATCTGTTAGCCTTAACGAGGATTTCGATACTGCATTTCGCCAATGGTAAATGTCCGGATCATTCTGAACGGTAGTCAGTTCAATTGGAAGGAAACTCAATGAAGCTTGTTGTTGCTTGGGTCCTCGAGGAGAATCTGCTTGTTCATCACTTTTGTGATAATCCAACAAGCTCTCATGACACAAGGTAGAAATGGTAGAGGTTTCGAGGTGACAAGCTGAATGATAATCTCCTCGTCGGGAATGATCATAAGTATCTTCTTCACTATCAGTCTCATCATTTTGCACACAACTGAAGCCACTCGCATAAGAGATGTCAGAAATAAAAGATAGGCGTAATCGTCCTTGCCTACTCTCTCTCTTGACAACATGGATTTTCTGGTCATCCAAAAAATCAGAAGCTAACGATCTTCTCATCTCGGATTGCAAAGGCCCGATGGCTTCATCGTTCTGAGAAGTCATATCCCTAAAATGCTCTGCCTCGGAATGTGCATCCAAGTAATGTGCAGCACTCACATCTCTACGAGTTTTATAGTCTTTTTCGTAACCACCTTTCACAATTACATTGACCTTAGCTGTCCTCTTTTGATGATATCTTACAGAGATTTGGTGTTCGTGACACATTGGTTGAAAAGGTTGTACCCTACTTGTAAGACGGTCAGTAAAAAGTAGCCTGTGTGGAGCCATCAGTGTGATCAAATGAGTACTTTTTATCTTTGAGGCCGAATGGCGTACGGTGGCAGCTCCATTACTTGGTGGGCATTAATAATTAATACTTGACGGATGTTTGTTGCTTGAACATCATTGAATCTGTGTATTCTTTTCGGTCCGATCCCGTAGTAGAGCATCTCTCTTCGACCACAACTTTCGAGACGCTAAGATTGCTCTCAGCGAGGTTCCTGAAGGTTCCTGAGTTGGATCGATCTAAGCAGTTTTGCGGTTACAATTACTTCTATGCATGACTTTTTCTCTATGTACATACAGGATCTATGATGTACAAAGCTCAGAGAAAAAGTAATCTTCAAGATGATGATTGGGCAGGAGCAACTTCAAGGTAGTCAGAATGGCATAAGAACAGAGTACGTAGATGCACCTCTTACATCACTAACTTGCTATTGTATCCCATTGCTATCTCTTACATCACTAAACATCATTCGGCATGTTCACAAAGGTGCCAAGTAGAGTTTACACTATTGAAGTTTCCCATCAAGCTTGTTGAACCCAAATACGAGTCAACACTTTGATTCAATGTTTAATTCAAAACCGCTTATCATCCGGTCGCGAATTTCGGGACTCCTAGATTGGCATCAATCTTTGTATCATATTTCCGTTCAAAAAAGCTGTCATATTCAGTTAGCCCCGGTCGGGCTATTGCATACAGAACTATGCAATGGCCCATTTTGACCCATGACCTATTCGGCCCTTAATGCATAATACTTTATGCTGTAGAGCCAAAAATTGGCTGTTTTGGTACATCTCGTTGGCAGGGAAAAAAGTAATTTCTTATTGTTCCAAGCTTAAGAATCCATCAGTAGTGCCTCAAGATGCTTCCTTTCGGATTGGGCTACGTGGATAGACATATTGCCCTTCCTACAGGCTACAGACCGAAAATTGTCAATGAGAAATTTCACTGGTTCTTACCAATTTCATATGAATTCCTACATACTTTGATTCGTAGCCGAAATTTCAACTTTCGCGCCAAAAATGTGATGGCTCCCATTCTGTCACATGGCATGCATGTAAGTGCCAACTCCCCTCCGCCCCACACAAGACACCCTGTCCGATCGGCAATCAACCCCCTTCGACAATACAGTTTGTTGGCATTCTTCGTGCCACACCACCATCACATCTCAATACATGATTCACACCTTCCGTTTTTGCCACGGACAACTCAACTTCTCCGTGGTCATGTTGTCTGCTCTTGTACAGTTACCGCCTCTGTTGCCTTCCAGTTCTGACATCAATCGTGCATGAAGTTCTTCCATTTACGATTTATCGACATCGTCATGAATCTGCACATTACTCCAAGAATTGATAACCATCCAATCATTTTCAGTGCTTCTCTTATCCTTCTTTGCCTTTGCGTTGTGATGACAATATTGTTCTTCCGTGCCTTCAGGTTCAGAAATCTCGACGAATCTGCAACATCTTCCGAACATTGACGTCCTATTGCACCTTCTTCAGTACTTCTCAGTCATCTGTCGGTATAATCTCGTGTTTTACTCGTGAATGGCAATTCAGTATGCCTAGAGCTGTTCCAGCACTCGAAGAAACTCCACAAAGAGTAACACATTCTCAGAGTTGTGTAGCTGCACCTACGGGTGCCACGGATGACAGAGATTCTCCGCCATGCGACAGGTCTTCTTCGTGACCTCAACAGTGGAATTCCGTCTCTAAATGCAAGTCCTGCATCTGATGACGGAAGTATTTCACCAGTCACTGTGGATGATGAACTCCTTGCATCTGTTGACAAAGATGATGTCTCCTGCTCCTCCTATGAGACTTGGACACCATCGATAGGCGGAGAAGACTCTGACAATGACAATGTTGATGATGACGGAACATCTTGGCAAGAGATGCCACTTTAATACAAAGGCTTTACAATTTCTCTTAGTTGGAAATGTCAGCGTCACGTCACGTCGCCAAGACCCCCAAACGACATGTCGTCCGCCGACATGCAGAGGTGTCATGAAAATGTCACGAGACATGCCGGCGACATGAGCAATGTCGTGGCTTGCCCAAGACGACATCGGAAGACATCTGTCCCGACGTGCTAGCTTCGTACTAGCTTCGCAAATGTTGTGACGCAAAATATGCCAGCACGTGACTAAGATATTGACTCCCAGTCACGGCGTCGGCGACATTGTGACGTCGGCCGTTTTCAGCCGACATTGTCGGCGTCGCGACGACACGTGACGACATGTCGACGACATTTCCAACTAAGCAATTTCTTTTAATAAAGTCGACACCAATTTGGAGCGAGGCTACTTTGAAGAGGTTGAGGAGCTAAGAAAGCGTGTGCTCCGGGAATTTGACACCTTATCAAGTGAGAACACAAAGCGGAAGAGTTCATTGAATACCAACAAAGTAATGAACACAGTTTACAACACTGACATTCTCTTCAGTGTGCTGACTTGTCAAAACAAGTCCCTCATTGCAAACAAACGGAAGCTGATGGACTTCAAAGAATTTGAAGTCTTTCTACGCTGCTTTTTTGGGTTCTGCTTTTATGGATGCAGCCTATCAGATGTGTCAAAGCATCTGCACTCGTACCCTCTCATCAAAACCTCCCTTCATGCATTGAATTCTAGAAGCCAGGACATAAATAGCAAGATTGCAAGAATGAATGATTTGCTTAGGAGTGTTGACGGTCAAACCGAGACAACTGTACCTCACCGTACCGATGACTTAGAGGATGGAGTGTTCTGGTCTCCCGTCTATGGTATTGACCGTGAGCTTGAGAAGTTATTCAGAGATGTTGGAGGACAAACATCAGACATCGATTTTGTTAATGGCTACACGGACCTCATCATTGATGATGAAAACCTTCGGATGAGATCTACGAAGGCAAACTCTACTTCTCTGTCAAGAATGAAGAGCGTCAAGTCATTTGGTCCTGTCCGCAATTGCATCCACTCCATATCAACTAGTATCTCTATGTCTTGCCACATGAATCATCATGGTGAGTCACCAAAGGATATATTGACCTCAAGTTTGATGATAATCCAAGGCATCAACAACCCTAACAGTCTTCATTTTCCTATAACAACCATCAACGGCGACCGTGGCTACAACGACGACGAATGCTTCCAGTTGCTAGAAGATTAAGATATGGGCTTGTTGAATACTAGAAAGCGTGGTCCTTCTCTTGCACACAAATTCGGCATGACTCTTTACAGTACCACCCATGAGCAACGAGACATTTCCAAGAATGGTCCGGTTTTGAGTCTTGACGCAGTACGATCGGTTTGCAACGGTATTTGTCATTTCATTGCGTATTGAAATGGAACTGGTAAGGTTACTTTTTTACAGAGCTCGATCTCCTTGCTGAGCTATGGCTCCTTTGACTACATTACCACTCATAAAGATATCGATATGCATGAATCTGCAGTATAATATATTTGGTGTTAGTTTCATTAATCAAATTATGTGCTTTCACACAAATGGCTTACCTGATAATGAATCAATCCAATTGCCTTTTTGGTTATTGAACTATTTGTGACCTCAATGCATTTTTTGCTTTTGTGTCTTTGATTATAAGAACGAGTTGCCAATGCACCATCTATCGTTGTTGGGCATCTACTTGTCCTATGGGTGCCCCCATCCTTCTCCCATACAATATCGCCGCTATAACCATCCTCCCTTTGACTCAATCGTACATGCTCACGTCAGTTCTCTCGGAGCCTATGTTTTGTAACCTTTGCAATAGCAACTCTGTATTTCTTGTTCTGATGCAGTATATTTTTCTAATACCCAGTACTTTGCTAATGCTAATGGAGTGGATGGTCTTGGTCCTATTGACTCCTGTAGTAAAAGCTCCTGCTAAAAGGTTGATGTCTGCCTGTTTCTTTGAATACCTTTGCTATCGCTCTACCACTTCAGTTTTGACCTTCTCACAGTTTGTTAGCTCCAACTCTTTATGACGACCAGAACACTTCCAAACTTCCCTCACATGTGCACCATAGTTTGTGCAATGATGAATAAGAGTGACCTCATGTCCACATTTGGCCGAGTGAGATGACACCAGTTTAATTTATTCATCCATGCAACAAAATTGCATTATTATGTCCCCATTATAAGGTTTCATTGGGCAACCTGTCCATAAATTGTCTTCTGGTGTCTTGTGTAATTTCCTCAACACCTCATTATCACGAATAATGACATTCTTGTGTTGGTTCAGCTTATTATTGACCTCGTTGAGCAGAGAAGAGGCACCATCACTTGTGGAAAAACAGTCTTTATCAGGATTGATATTGATGCGCTTGGCTTGATCCCTCTTTGCAGTAGTAAACCTCTGATTTGTCGGTACAATGGACTCTTCAGCAAATTTTGTGGGAACGTAGTAGCTGGTCCCATTGAGTTCTCTCTTCGATAGAAATTTATTGCCTTGGTTGGAAGATCAGAGGGCAGCTTGAACCATGTCAACAGTAAGGGAGTTGTGCACACTGCAGTGGACTAGACAGTCACAAATCGCCTCAACTGTTACCCAAATGAACCCATACTCTTCAGGTAGATAATTGCTGAGCTGTAACAGGCTTTTGTCCTGTGTTCCTTTGATGGGAGACACAGTTGGTGGCACATTTCTCACAATACTGTAAATATATTTGCAAATCAATAAAAATAATGTGTTTAGTAGCCAAGTCAGAGTTAAAGAAGCATTGTCAATAGTATAAGAAGCGGCCATGATGTTGCCATGGACGATGGTCAACACAACTTACCACTTACAACACGTTTTGTTCTAGGACGGCGTCGGCGGAATATCCAAAATGGTGTGGAATGATGAGGTGCGCAGACCAAAAACTAAGGCACTTGGTAAGGAAGTCGAAGCTGAGATTGCGGGGTGTGGATGTATAGAATGAGTTACGGTTGCTGGTTTGCTATCAGACGGCGGCGATGTTTGGGATATAAGGGATTGTTATGGACATTGATTATATCATGCAAATCCCATCTTATCAAGATTTTTCAAAATCTTAGTTGTATTGGAAACTGAGCCCCTTTTCTCCTTCTCCTTCTCCTTCTCATCCTCCTTCCTCCTTCTTCAGTGAGAAAGTTTTTGGACTTTTTGCCATCACAGGTACTTGTAGGGTTATCTGTAGAAACTTACCTGTATATAATTAATTTTCAGGGTGACATACATGGGTAGTCATGATGCTTTGATCTCTGTTTACCTATAAAATTTTATCTTATTTCAACAAAAATGAGTGCGATCGCGTGCAAGGCTCACTCTAAGCGTGCCATGCGCTCACGCCCATCTGCAACTGCGTGTAGACAAGCCACTCTATTTTCAAACTACCACTAGCACGCCACAAAAAATCTTGCAACGGATGCTGGTATTGTACAATAGAGAGGCCTTAACACCTTTCCTTATGCAAAAAAATCTTCCTTACGATGATGTGTTTGTGACTTGGGGACCTCAATTTTAGCAATTTGGGGAATATCTGTGACAACGTTGCATTTTTTGGAAGGTGCCAGTTTTGTCAGGGATAACATCCTTCCTTCCACACCACAAACAAAAATACGCTTCTCATTTGTGACAGGGTTGTCATCTTCTGAGCAATATAGTTTTTTGGAGAACTTGTGCATGGTACAATACACTAACTTCATGATCTAAAATAAAAACACAAGCATATTACTGACTTGTCCCCACCCTTCATGTCTCCAACACCATCCATCACACCACACTGAGCACACAAACACTCCAACAGTAGAATCTTCACCAAGACCAACTCCAACAAGAGTAAAAATCATCACTAACTCCATTGCATCATTAATCTGATACCTTATACACCATTGGACATACTAACCTGAAAGTATTGCAGTAATGCCTCGAATCCCTACACATTGCACAAGAACCGGACGTCGTTGCCGTGGAGCTAAAAGAAACCATAATCGAGACCGACATGCACAGGTCAGGTTTATGTCTTCTCTACAACAATGTTGTTGCTTGGAAGGAAGCAATGCCCTGATAAATGTCTTTGCTATAACCCAATTGCTTTTAGCGTATGTATACACAATGGATGATGATAGTGACAACATGATTGAGCCACTTATTATGGCTCTCCTTCACATAAGAATTACCAAGCTCAGGAGACTGACCAGCGAATTCCATTTATGCCGATACTTGGATTCTGTACTTCATGACATTCCTCCAGAAGAAGAAGCAACAATTACATTTAAACCACTTCAAAATATAGTTTTTGAGACCTGGTCAGATTGGGATTGCTATCATTATACAAACTTTCACAAAAAGCAACTTGCACATATATTTAGTTGCTTTGGACTCCTAGCAATGGCTGACCCTACAACAGGCAAAGTTAGAATTCCCACTGGATGCTACAATCAACAAGGAGTAGCATGCTGTTATAACTTTCATCCTGAAGAAGTATTTCTTTATATGATGACACAGATGAAGACAGGAAATGACCACACTCAAATGTGTGGTGACATATTTGGAGGGAGTCCAAGGAGGTGGTCTATAGCATGGAGGTGGGTTATGAAGTACCTCAATGACCGCTATCAAAACATCATAGGGCATCAAGGCCTTCTTCGTTATGTGGATAAATTTCCAGAATTCTTTGATTCAATACAGCAAAAAGTTCAGCAACGATACAGACATGACAATCATGACGGTACTTGCAATGAATCAGATGGACTGACATTTTTACCTTTTGATATTTTTGGCTTCATTGATTGCTTAATAGACAAAATAAGCAAGCCATTTTTGGGGCCAAGGGGTGATTATCCAGGTGCAGGTAGAAGAAATGAGTACTCTGTTGCCCAAAGAGCCTTCTATACTGGATACAAGAAGATTCATGGAATAAAGGTTGAAACAGTTTTCCTCCCAAATGACATTAGTACTGTGTTTGGTCCAGTTTCATGTCGACTTCATGACGTCAATGGTATACTCCAAATGAGTCACCTGAATGAGTTCTTAGTAAGCATTCAACATCAGAAGCAACACGAATACCAGGCGTTAGGAGACAGCGCATATGGAGTCAACCTTTGTTGTATTCGGTCGTATTTTAGAAGCTATGCAGGTCAACCACCTCTGACAGCTCATCAATTGAAATGCAATGCTGCCATAAAAAATGTCGCCAAGCAATAGAATGGAGTTATGGCGATGTTAGTAAATACTTTTCTATTTGTGCTCATTCTAAGCACAACATGCTCACAAAGAAAAACCCTTATGCAATTGAACAACTCCGGGTTGCTCATCTCCTTTGTAATATCTACACTTGTTTCAATGGAGACAAAGCATCTGGACATAATGGATTCTGTTGTCATCCACCTCGGTTGGAGGATTATCTAAGACTGTAACTAGTGTAACATGTGATTGGTAAATATTGTTTGAATATACATCTACATCAATTAGTGATGGTATTTTTTAAATTGTCACGTTGCTTGTAAAGATCGTGGAGATTATCAATTGCCTTTTTTAATTCATCATCAAAGCACCCATCTGAATTCATATCTTTGAGTAGCTTGATCTCTTCAAGAGCCGATTTGATTAATGTTTGAATAGACAATGCCGCTTTTGCTCTCTTGGTATTTGGAGATCCGCCTATTAGTTTCAGTGTTTGTGTCATTTCATTTGTGGCACTCTTGAGAACATTGTCTAAGTTGTCAGTTAGATCAACAATATCCATATTTCTTGCACGTTTGAGAGATCCAACCACAGTCTTAGTGTTGATGGATCCTGCTGCATTTTGTGCAAGAACAGCTTCTGTGACTGCCCTACTACGACTGACTTGGAAATCATTGTTATTTGGAGTAACTGCAGTACACATGGTGAGGTCATCGGGGGCACTTTCAGGTTCAAAATTCATCTGATGACCAGGTCCACCTAAAATGCATCATTGCATTAGATTAATAAGAAATAAAAACAGAAGTATGTGATTCTAGAACTCACCCCTTGGAAGTCTTGTTGGGCTCTCTGTTCGCTGCCCAAGGAGTCTTACTGCATTCAACTCTTAGTTACCAATAAGAGAAGAAAGGGATGGGAGCGAAACTTGCAGTGTGGACGTTCAAAATCCAAGACTTCTTTCAACATCAGCATTGTCTCTCTGCATTTGCAATTTTGTGGCCAATTTTTCTTGCTTATTTTGTTCAGCTGCCACAATATCTTGTTTCAAAGTGTGCGCCAAAACCTCTAAAGGAGTTTATTCGTTATTTCCCTCCTTATTCAAGTAACACATTCTGTAATGATCTATAATCTCCATCACAAGTGGTTTCAATTTAGCAGAAGAAGGATTACTGCAAGACCATGGAATGTACCCACTGAATATTCCATTCTTATCATGCTGTCCATCTGCGACACGTCTACCATAGAAAGCCAAGAAAAAAACCTCCTTCCACTTAGATGTCCACTCCTTAGATCCACTGTGTAGCTTCAACACTTTGCTCTCTTGGACAATCAGAAGCAGCGATACTGCCAAATTGGCCAATTCTGAATCAGGCTTGACCCTTCGAAATGCTGCAATTCCAGGCGGTTTGTTTGAGGCAGTGGGAGTGTCTCCCATATCTGACTTATCTGTTAAATTATTGTTTGTAGACATAGTAGTGGATATGTTTTGCTCCATCAGGAGGATCCGGGCCTTGGTGTGCATCACCAATTTATAGGCACATAAAAAACTTGCCAAAAAACCTCTCACACAATGGTCACAACGGGCTGTTTGCACTCTGTTCTCAAGTGACTTCACAATTCACCACCTCGTCCCCGCCCCATCCCCGCCCTGTCCCCGCCCCGTCCCTGCCCGTCTCCATCCGTCCCCGCCCGTCCCCGCCCCGTCCCCGCCCCGTCCCTGCCCCAGTCTCCGCACGGTAAGTTTTTTTCTTTGTCCTCCCTGCCCCGTCCCTGCCCTGTCCCTGCCCGTCCCCGTCCCTCCCGGTTCGTCCCCGCCCAATCCCTGCCCCATCCCCGCCCGATCCATGTCATGCATGCACGATAACTCCATGGGACTCTTGCGATCGTGCCACGTCACTTTCACTCGCCAAAAAAGAATGTCACGCACCACCCACCCGGATCCTCCAGCGAAATGTAAATATGTGAACATTTGACATTAAAAATGTATGGTGCAGTACAAAGTATGTGACAACATGCATGGTGCACTAAGATAGTTTTGTTGCCAAATTAGAAAAATCATGTCAGTACTGACACGATTTGCATTTTGGTAGGATTCTTGTGATCTTGACAGATGATTCCTGTCATGAAAAATGCGGAAGAATTGTTCATATAGTAGTTCCTCTTTGAAATTCTTCCTTCTGAGGTTATGTAAAAATGTGTAAGAATAACACCTCATTTTCATTCTTCCTTCTGCAAAAAAATTTACGCACACAATTTTACGATAAAGCGTAAATTCCACATGTCACTAAAAACATCACGCGTAAATTTTTTTGCGTAAGGAAGGTTGTTAAGGCCTCTCTAATAGTTTTATTTTGGCGCCGGTGGATATACTTGTCGCGTCATTTTGTGTCTATGGGGTTAAGGGAACTACGTTTATTTTTAGGTGATTAGTTTCCATAACAGAGGGTATGACATCCCTTCCATTGTATATTATTTTTCTTCGTATTTGTAGATAGGAAACATTTTATACATGGCGACATACGTATAACGTGATGCTTTGCATTCGACGTGAAGCTACTAGGTACGTTAGCATATGTGCGCAACCTATCGTACCTACTTTTTTACCGTACAATACCATAAACAATCCTCATTACTCGTGCGCACCACATAACAATAAACACTATGGTATCTCAAGAGGTAGGTACACCAATATCGAAAGGACACACCTAGAGCGTCATCGTACTGGTAGTACTGTAGTAGGAAGAGGTCCTATATATATAATATCATGAAGTACGTCATTCGTGTTTCTGCGAATTCATTCAGAGGTCTTTCCGTACTGCGTCATCCAACAGTTCGTGGCTAGGATGGTTCTCATGAGGTTACCAGCACATTCGTGTGACATGGTCACAAACTGGCGATGATATACATGAACAGGCACGGGACCGGCTTTTAATTACCTTTAATGGTGAACTGAAAAGCCAATCTCCAAAAGAAAAGCCAATCTCCAAAAAGAAAACCGAATACCTTATAATTTAAACGTAGGAATAGTACGAAGATCAGTAAATGCCAAAAGAAAACTAATTCTCCAAAAGAAAACCAATCCCCAATAGATTTGCCGACCTTGATAGGTTGGGATTTTATTTAAGCCTAAACTACAAAATCAAGACATTTGGGAGAAGATCTATTCAATATTAGATCGATTTTGAAAAAGAATAGATCTAAACTGATATTTGCCTACGAGGTGAAATCATAGGTTGGCAATGATCGAAGATCTTAGATTTTCCACATTAGAAGTAGATTTTTGAAGTTAGATGATTAGTTCTTTTCTAGCAATGTGATTTTTCTAAATCATACACTCTAGATCAAACAAATTTTGAGTATCTACTTTAGCAAAACTAGTAAGTCTGTTTAGATTCAAATAGACGTACTCCATAATTGATTTTAAATTAGTATTGCTATATCCCATTACTTTGAAATTCTGCCGATACGGCAGAATTTGGTTTTGTGCTAAATCGTAAAAATTGAAATTCTGTCGGCCGGCAGAATTTCATTTCTTACTAATTCCTGTGCTATCATTTTCTAACCTTAGTAACAAAACATTGGCATGGGCGACAATTGCTTCCAACTTTTCCTCACCCACATCGCAGGCAGTTGATTCCAACTTTTTCTTAGTGTACACACATCAAAATAGTCAAACTACATCAAGATACTACATCGAGCTGTCAAGTAATCCAGCGAATAGTTGCTCTGCCATGGTCCACCCTTTGTCAACAGTTGTACCCCCACAGGAGGATGTTAGTCCTTCTGCTGTACCTAGGCCAACAACAAGTGAAACTGCTGCTGGAGGAGGCTCATCTTATGGTGTGAGAGGAAGAGGGGTTCGAACGCCTGGTAGAGGCAGAGTGGGTCAAACTGCTGGAAGGGGCAGAGGAGGACAAATGCTAGGCCGAGGTACAGGTAGAGGAAGAGGAGGAGATGGAAATCCTTTGATCAAGGAACTTCCTGCCAGTATAAGGTCTTGTGTGTGTTGGCTGGTTTCATGGATGCTGGTGGAGCATCATCTTGAAAGTAAGCAGAAAGGAAGTTAACGGTGGAAGGATCGTTATCCTTGTGGTTGTTGAGAAATCTGCGACACTTCTTGTTGGCGGATTCATTTCTGATCAAAACGAAATCAGTATCAGATGGATCTTCCTTTGAGAACTCAGGAGCCCAAGGAGGAGGAACAAAGGTACTCTTGGTACAGGACGGAATGGATTGCTTAAACGAGCAGCAAAATCCAATGTCTACCTGTGGGTCATCAATTGTATTCAATGCCTTTGTCATTGACTTGAGGGCTGAGAATGAGGGATCATCTTGCTGGAATTCCTTGTTGCTTGTGGCAAGAAGCTGGGTTAGACCGCTGACACAGAAATTGCACACTTTCGAGTACAATTCTGACATTTGAAGTAGGTGACGTCTGTGGTCCTTGGCGGGGTGCCTGCGAGTACCTTGCGTGCAGATGGCTGCTGAACCGTGTCATGAGAGCAACAAATGCAACCCTCTGACCACATGTTGTGTAGCAACTAAATGTAGCAACCACCCCAGAACTGCGCCTGATCTAAATCTACATCTGCAAAGGGCGTTCAGAGGGTGGTTGCTACAAGAAGAAGGTACAAACAGTGGTAGATGATTGCAAGAGTTACTCTTAGCTGACTAAACTAAATTGGGTCAACACAAACATAGGACTATATCACAGTTTGAAATGAAAATAAATTTTCAAATGTGATAATTAGTCAATTTGTTAAACATAACTAATGATATCTTTTAGTTGTATTAAAAGAAAAGGTAATGAAGAAAACGGTCATTAGTTCATTTGCAATTGAACTCGATCGTTGAGCTAAAAAGAAACCAGGGACAAATAATCCCACTCACCTGATTGATGTAATTCACAGAAGAAAACATTGTAAAGAAAAGGCAACGAAGAAACGAAAACGGTCATTAGTTCATTTGCAACTGAACTCGATCTTTGAGATAAAAAGAAACCACAGACAGAGGAATTATCCAACTCACCTGATTGATGTACGTTGTATGCGTTTCAACGACGAATCTTTTGTAGATACTAGGATCGTCACGATCGATCGTGCTTGTTTGATCGGTGCGATAGACTGATCACTCTCGTTTGGTTTTCACGATGATGCTCGGTTGTTTCGATGGAAACGATCGTTTTGTTGGAAACGATCATTTCAATGAAAACGAGCACTGGTGATGGCGCATTAGGAGCGTTTGTAACGCTAGCGAGGATTTAAACGATCGCTCGCAATGAAGCGATTGTTTCGTGATTGTTTCGTGATTGTTTCAGTACAATCGCTCTCATTTGCATTGAAAGAAGATGTTGCAATGAAACTACCTGGAGGTGGGGGTGCGGTCAGAGCGTGAGTGTGAGATGTGAGTGCGATGAAATAATTTCTACATACTACTCACATACGGCTGACCACTGGTATGTGAGTAGTATGTAGACTTTGGATTCAAACAATGTGGCTTAACCAAAAAAATTGTTGGCATTGCTTTATTTTCTTTTATTTTTGCACAGAGCGTCGAACTCCTTTTGGAGATAATGTTGTTACAACCTCTGGGCCCAAGGGATTTTTTCTAAATTTTAACATAGGAATCGTCCACGAAATTCTGCCGGGGTGGCAGAATTTCAAAAGCCCCGTATAAATATACCACGGCCACCTAAAATTCTGCCCTATCGGCAGAATTTAAAAAGTACTGGGATATTAGATGTAGACGGTATCCATTCCTCTTAGTACATTGCTAATCAGTCGTGTGTAACATGATGACGTTATGCCTAATTACTTAAACAAATAATCTGTTACTTCAGGTATGGAAGTACTACCCTACCACTGTATTAGAGCTTAGGCACATACCTGCACATACCTAGATATATCTTTTAGCAAATAATCAATTTTCCTGGTGTTCCCTGAACCCCTATCGCACTACAGCGTACTATTAGGCCTCTAAACAAAGGAAGCGACCCCGGAAGCTCCCCAGAAACCCTCCCCGCAACCTTTTAACTTTGGCAACCTGTGGCAACCATGGCGAAAAGCAAAACATCTCGCAGCAGCACCAACCGCAAGAAAAAACGGCCACCGACGCAACAAAGCCCTTGCCAACGATCCCAAGACGACGCCGACGACGAATCTGACCAAGAAGACGAAGCCAACGGCGTCGACCTCTTCAAAGTCGAGAAAATCGTCGACAGCCGCACCGACAAACGAGGCAACACGCTCTATCGCGTCCGATGGGTGGGCTACGGTCCCAGCGACGACATTAGGGAACCCATCGAGAACGTGGCGTCGACGGGCCATGCGGATCGGTACGATGCGTGAACAGCGCCAAGACGTTGAATGAGCGGGTTCCGGCGTGGCGTTGATCGAGTACGAGGATGGGGAGCGGCAGCTTGTGGATTTGACGCGGGAGAAGTTTCGCGCGTACGTTGTGGGAAATGAGAGCGAGCGGGAGGATGAAATTTTCAAATGTGATAATTAGTCAATTTGTTAAATATAACTAATGATATCTTTTAGTTGTATTAAAAGAAAAGGTAATGAAGAAAACGGTCATTAGTTCATTTGCAATTGAACTCGATCGTTGAGCTAAAAAGAAACCAGGGACAAATAATCCCACTCACCTGATTGATGTAATTCACAGAAGAAAACATTGTAAAGAAAAGGCAACGAAGAAACGAAAACGGTCATTAGTTCATTTGCAACTGAACTCGATCTTTGAGATAAAAAGAAACCACAGACAGAGGAATTATCCAACTCACCTGATTGATGTACGTTGTATGCGTTTCAACGACGAATCTTTTGTAGATACTAGGATCGTCCACGATCGATCGTGCTTGTTTGATCGGTGCGATAGACTGATCACTCTCGTTTGGTTTTCACGATGATGCTCGATTGTTTCGATGGAAACGATCGTTTTGTTGGAAACGATCATTTCAATGAAAACGAGCACTGGTGATGGCGCATTAGGAGCGTTTGTAACGCTAGCGAGGATTTAAACGATCGCTCGCAATGAAGTGATTGTTTGGTGATTGTTTCGTGATTGTTTCGTGATTGTTTCGTGATTGTTTCAGTACAATCGCTCTCATTTGCATTGAAAGAAGATGTTGCGATGAAACTACCTGGAGGTGGGGGTGCGGTCAGAGCGTGAGTGTGAGATGTGAGTGCGATGAAATAATTTCTACATACTACTCACATACGGCTGACCACTGGTATGTGAGTAGTATGTAGACTTTGGATTCAAACAATGTGGCTTAACCAAAAAAATTGTTGGCATTGCTTTATTTTCTTTTATTTTGGCACAGAGCGTTGAACTCCTTTTGGAGATAATGTTGTTACAACCTCTGGGCCCAAGGGATTTTTTCTAAATTTTAACATAGGAATCGTCCACGAAATTCTGCCGGGGTGGCAGAATTTCAAAAGCCCCGTATAAATATACCACGGCCACCTAAAATTCTGCCGTATCGGCAGAATTTAAAAAGTACTGGGATATTAGATGTAGACGGTATCCATTGAGGCTGTAGGAAAATCATAAGTGACATGTTAACAGTATGGTAGTACTACTTAAGTCAAAGTTACACACCTGCATGAGTGTTGAAAAACAATCATATTTTTTACTTACATCATAGTAGGTAGTACCATATTACATATATATAAATATATCTGCACATCTGGGTTAAAAGTGTAGAGAGAGAGAGTGGTTGGCAGTGAAAGCGAGTGCCAGTCAAGTGCCGGTCATTGGTAGTCATATATGGTGCGATACACAATAAAACACACTGCAATGTGTTTTTTCAGTCACACTGTGACTATTACTTACGTCAGTGAGAAGAAGCTTATTTTTTGCGAGGATAGGCTTATTTGCGGGGATAAGCTTATTTGCGAGGATAGGCTTATTTGCGAGCTCGCAAATAAGAGAATCCTCGCAGATAAGCCTATTTTAATACGTAGGAATAGTATGCTCTCGCAAATAAGGCTATCCTCGCAGATAGCACTATTTATAGTGCTATCTGCGAGAAACAAGCTATCTGCGCAAAATAAGCTTATCTGCGAGAAAAAAGCTATATACGGGATTAAAAGGACCAACGGTCATCCAATCGCACACAGCACACAAATTGGCTCTCGCTTGTAGGTGACTCTGATACGAATGTCGTGCCTCTCTCTCACATTTTAAACAAACATGTCTCCCCGCTCTCCAAAGTGGGGACAAAAGTGAACGCAGATTACAATATTATTTAAATTCAGATACTTAGACAATTTATATTTACTGCAAAGCAACTACCGTACCATAAAGATGCAAAGCTACTAAATAGAAAAAATAACGTCATCATAACTTCTAGAAAAAATTACCATGCATCATAAAACTTGAGCTATTTTTGGATATTCCCACAGCCTCATTCCTCTTAGTGCATTGGGTGGCTGCCGTAAATCGTCTAGGTGTTCAAACGTTCAAATAACCAAATATTTGGAAGCGCTAAATCGCTTCCAAATCTCTTCCAAACTCCGATTTCTGTGTTTTTTTTTGTCTAAACTTTGGAAAAAAAGAGCCGTGGCCGGCCAAGGCGTTTTTCTTCTAAATTTTGGTTCTACTCCGATTTTCCTTCCAAATGTTCAAATACAGCCATTCTCCGTCTTCTGACATAAATTTTCGACCGTGTCATGGCTGGTGATGACAACGACGAGCCTGCTCAGCGCAGGCCCCGTGGCGGCGGTAAGCCCGGGAAATCAAACTACCAGAACGGCATACTCATCCCAATTGTTGAGAGGATTCTTCCCAATGGCGCGGATGCGTGGCGCTTAGTTGCGCTTGCGTATAAGGAAGAGTCGGGCGAGGAGAATCTTTGTTCTCCAGAAGATCTCCGCAACAACTGGGTGCGTAAGTTGTGTAATAACTTTAAGAAACCCACAGGTGCATCAGGTGACATGGCTGACCGTGTCAGCCGATGCATTGAGATCGACCGTCGCATACGCCGCAAAACAAGTTCTGAAATCCTTGGTGCATCTTCCGCTGAAGACCCTGAAGAAGAGAGCAACGAGGGAGTTGATGACGATCGCGTCCGTAAGCGGACTCAGCGACGCCACCCACAAGATGTGGATGTCCCAGCAGCCCAAGAAACGGGATTCGTCCCAATCATTCCTCCTATCGACGGCAACGAAGCCATCATCCAGCCACCCAATCTTCCAACAGATCCTACTCCCCCCCCTCCTGACACCGATGTCTCTGATCTTGGTGTCCCGGGAACACACAGGTTCCTGGAACGGTCTACGAACCGGCAGCCGCTGCTGCTAGGACTCCAGTTGATCAGTCGATTTCTGCAAATAATTCCACTGGCACTAAGAAGACGTCAAAGAAGAGGAAAACCGGTAAAACTGTTGAGAAGACCAAGAACTCGACAAACCGTGATAGAGGATCTGTTTTAAAGACGATGGATAGGATTGCGTCGTGTTTTGAAAATGGTGTTGATGCCCGCAACGAATCAGGCGGAGATATGGCAGGAGTGACGATGATGATGGTGATGCAGCAGCAGATGTCAACGCAGCAGCAGATGAATCAGTTCCAACAGATGCAACAGATGCAGATGCAACAATTTCAGCAATCTTTTCAGATGCAGCTTCAAGCGATGGAGAGACGTTCAAGGAAATCAGACAAAATGATTCGGAAGTTGTTGACAACATCGAAAGACAGTAAACGTAAGAATGTTGAAGTCGAATCGATTGGTGACAGTAGTAGCAGTAGCGACAGCAACAACAGTGGGGCGGGGAATTGAAGTCCAGAATTCAATTGAGATACTTGTTGATGTTTGAACTTAATTAGTAATATCTACGTGCATCAAATAACTTGTAATGTCTCTATTAATGAAATTACTCTATCCATGAATTAAATTATAACTAATTCATAATGATCTAACTTTTTGAAATTAATACAAAATTAATTTCTATTCGTCACTTCCATCATCTGCGTCTTCCAAATCTCCGGGGACCAGATAATATTGTCCAATGCGATCGTAACCTTCGAGATTAACATATCGCTCATATTCAGGATCAAACACAGTTTTGATCTGGTTCGAACCGACAATCTCTGTACGAAAGTTGTGCACTAACATGATTGACTCGAGGACTAGCTTCCTTTTATACAATCTGTTGGCAACCGCTTTTGCAACGAGGGAATGAACCTTGCATACCTCGCATACCCCACTCGCTCGCCTGCCTAAGGGAGGTATACACATTACTCACACGAACAAGGTAATCACGAGCAGCAGGATGAAGTCGTCTCGCTGAACGTTTGCTGAGGGGGCCAACCAACGTATCGTATGCATCTCCGCTCCGTGGAAACCCTTTGTCAACGCATATCTTGTAATCACCGATCCTTCTCTTAATAAAAGGAAAGAACCGTTGAGTGAGTGTTCCATCGCCCCAACTGCCAGGAAAGTTTATTGCGGCAAAGAAGATCTTTCCATCAGGTCCATATGCGAACACATTATTCACCATCGTGTCACAATCGTAGCCACAATAAAATGCATTCTGAGTTGATTGTTCACTGGTGCATTCGGATGTGAAGGAAACACCGTCCATGAACCCGATAACATCGACAATCGACGGTTCTCTCCGATTTACCATCATGGCGAATTGTTGCATTTTTCGGGAGAAGGAAATTTAACTCTTGCTGATGGGTGATCACGCAAACACCTAACCGTAAGTCTCAGCATATTGCAAAGAATACGAGAACATACAGAGGGTGTGATTCCGAAAATCAAACATAAATGCTTGTAGGGCATTGTACTGCCCAAATAAAAAAGCATTAGCCCTAGATGTGCGTGAGATGGTAAAGACCATCTTCGACCTTAACATGGTGGCAAATCGGGATGTCCGGGAGGTTTCAGAAGGTCATGAAGTTGGATGAAGGCTTCTCGGGTCAATCCTGTCAACAAAAGGAATGACGACGCATCACCACGATACATCAGATGATTCCACGGAGCCAAATTCGGAGGTAGGATTGATTGCCTCAAGAGGAACTTGCGCTCACGAATGCTGTTGCTATAACAGGCAAGGCACAACAGGAACAAGAAAGCAATGAACTGCTTCCTCTGCTTCTTTGTAAGAGAGGTTTGCGGTGAGAGAATCATGCTGAGCAGCAATGAGACTATTGCGATAGACTGCGGTCGAGATCTTATCAAATGCAATTGAAAATGAGCGCTGATGGGGGAAATGCTGAGCACGCCGAAAATCGGGTACCACATTTCGCTGAATTAGCAGTAAATTTCGCTAAAACGATGATCTGGAACTGTTTAGAACTAGACCATTTACGACACAAAAGTTAAGACAGCCCTTCTAAACTCCTTCCAAATCGCTTCTAAATACGACATTTAGAACTGGTTATTTGAACGTTTGAACACCTAGATGAATTACGGCAGCCACCCATTGCTAATCAGTCGTGTGTAACAACAGCCTTCAATATCATAAAAAATCCCGCAATTTTAGAGTGGTCATCATAAAAACTTTTTATGATATTGGCGAATCGGAATTTCGTGCGCGCTGTGACAAAAGCGTGGTTATTTTGCCATGTCGAAAAAGATGACGTCAATATCATAAAAATGTTTTATGATATTTCTGCTATCGTAATACGTAATACGGTATCGTACAATATATGTAAAAGTAACTACCATACCACGCGATACCATAGTACGATACAATACGTATGTCTCACAAATACCATAGAGTATAATATAATATGAATCCAACAAGCAAGGCCTGTCCATATTATTTGTTTTCTCTTGTTGCTGTAATTTTAGAGAGTATCTAGTGTTTTGGCAATCAGCAATGGTATGATGCCACAGTTCAATGCACATCATAGTTCCCATCTAACTAATACACTATACCACCAGCCTCATCTACACAACACAAAGGTTTTTTTGCAGTTCTTATAGATGCAGAGATTGTTGTCACTTCACTATGACATACTTCTACACAATGGCGACTACAAGAAAGATATTTTTGCCGTGTATATGTGGCCACAGGCAGTAGACATAGAGGCTGAAACATAGATGAGATTAAAGGATTGAACACAAAAACCACCAACATAACACAAAGATGAGTTCTACTAAGTCCTTTTAGACAGAGAATCTTGTTGCTATGACAGCGACAGGACCCCTGATATAACTAGAAATAGGGAGCAACTTTTTGGCTGTTGAAGTTATGAATTCATATCCCAACTATTTTCAAAAGTGTGAAGTACTTTCTCTTTATGTAGAATACAGTATGATTCTACTGCAACAAAACGGAGCAAGTTATTTCAGTCCGCCCCTCATATATCATACTGTGAATATGTGTACCTAATCTACATTATAGGTGACAGGTATCAGTGGATAAAACACTGCAACATAGTTCCAGAAACTAGAGCTTGTTAGCACTTATTGCTGCTAGACAATAGATTTTTTGATTGCGAATGTATGTTTTAGTAGCCATTTGTAGACCCCCCTGTCTATTGACCCCACCTCACAGTCCGTAGATCCCCTTTAAAGTCAATAGACTCCACTGTATTTTACAAAAAACATCCGTAGACCCCCCCAGTTATATGACTGACATGGGGAGGGGGTTATAGACTGTCACGGGAGCCTATAGACTTTCATGGGAGGAGGGTCTACCGACTGTTACAGAGGGTCTATAGACCCCCATGACCATCTATTGACTGTCATGGGGGGTCTATAGACTGTGGTTAAGGGTCTATAGACCAATAGACTCTTCTCTAAACACCGCTAGACTTGCCATATCATGAGATTAGTCAGAAAAGGTGTGAATCGTGTACACAATAATAATATTACCTAATCTCATTCATGACTTGTGTGACTTTTGTAATAATGTAAATATCTATGTCATTTTTAAATCTAAATTGATGATGTTAAAAAAGCTATCACTATCACAAGTATTTTTATCGTCTAATTTTCCCACCATTTAATTTTTAGCTGGGGCTCTATAGACTGTGAGGTGGGGTTTATAGATTGACCACTAATTGTTAGATGATCAAGACCATATAGTTTTATCTGACACCCCAACCATACAATCAGGATCATGGTGCGTATTGTAGAGAATTGAAAGTGGTGAATGTGGATGTCGGCTTTTTCAGAGGCTTGTTTGCACCGCCTTCCCATGAAGAGCATCTATATAGTAACTAAGAAATCACATAGGAACCTGTGTAATTGACTTATTATTTTCTTCATAGTGGTAATGTAATATTTACTTGTGTTTGAAATCAACACAAGCTAATGTCTTTTTAATAGAAAAAAGAGGAATATGATATGCCGCGTGAGACACCAATAATATCAGAATAAGGTACCTTGGAAGATGGTTGCAAGGTGGGCTGAGGGAGGGGAAGTTGCTGCAACATTATTTGAGGATGCATTTGGTGGTGTAGAGTATTTTCTTGTGTGTTTGATGTGCATGGTGGTAGGGGGACAGTCTCAGAAAAATAATACAGGAATAGCATCAAGGTTATGTTTTGGACATGGATTTTTTTACTTACATACTAGTAGTTTTGCTAGACCTTGTCCGAGGGACGATTTGTGGAGGAGAAATCAACGAAAAAGAAAGGTACGCTATCTTAAAAAAATAAATATTACGAGCGAAGTTAGACCTTCCTCACGATAACAATATTACACGAACGATATTATTTTTACGTGTAACGTAATAAAGGTAAATCCATCATAAAAACTTTTTATGATATTGTCCGGCGTATATCATGATGACGTTATGTCTAATTACTTAAACAAATAATCTGTTACTTCAGGTATGGAAGTACTACCCTACCACTGTATTAGAGCTTAGGCACATACCTGCACATACCTAGATATATCTTTTAGCAAATAATCAATTTTCCTGGTGTTCCCTGAACCCCTACTATTAGGCCTCTAAACAAAGGAAGCGACCCTGCAACCTCCCCAGAACCTCCCTGCAACCTCCCCAGAACCTCCTGTTGTATTTCTCGAGGTTTTTTTTGGTGGATTGACTGGCTAGGTAGGGCGTCCCCTAGTAGGCAGTAATTAAGTTAGTTGCAGTTAGTGTAGAAATATTGTAAGTAGAAATTGTGAGCTTAAAATAGTTAAGAGTAATATGTCTCGAAAATAAAGGTAGACTAAATAGGAATTCCATAGATTTCCGTAGGATTTGTCTGAGAGGCTCTTGGAGTCTCCATATTTAGTCATATGGAATAAAATAGAAGTCTTTAGATGACACTCTGGGAAAAGCGGAGAATCTTCCGGAAAAACCCAGTAG